>JASDQU010108993.1:189028-206068 GCA_032191745.1 Picea mariana | reverse complement strand
GTTAAATATAGTTATAGAGCATATAAATTTAAGGGCTTGTAGTATTAAGGTACTTTAGAATATATGAGTTTTAAGGGTTTTATAAATTATATATTTAGGGTTATAGGGTTTATATGCATCAAGTTTTACCAAGATTACGAATTATTATAATTATGGATAATAGGTTAGGGGTTTTAGGATTTAGTTATTATATGGAATATGTGTTATAATTTTTTAGGTAATATATGTGTGATTGAGGTTATAGGTTATAGGATTTAGCATTTATTAATGTTATGGGTCTAGTTTTACAATACTTTATGGTTATAGGTGCTTGGAATTAATGGTTTAGAATAGGGGTTATGTGGTTGGGTTATAGTTTATTAGGGTTAACGATGATGAGTTATGGGTGTGATATGAGTTATGTGGTTGGGTTATATGAATTAGTGGTTATATGCAAGGTCAGGGGTTACCATGGTTATACAAGTTAAGGGACATGTGAGTTGGTAGTTATATGGGTTATTAAGGTTAGGGGATATGGATTATAGAGGTTAGGGTGTGTAATAACTATATGGATTAATAGTTATATGGGTTAGGACATAAGGGTTATGAGGGTTATATGGGATAAGGGATATTTGATTTAAACGGGTGTTGAGGGGTCCAAATGGTCTATCAAGCATATAAAGGGAGAAATACCGATGGAAAGTCCCAATTATACCTACTCTCATTTGGTGTAGAATTTCCTATGAGTATATGGGTCTCGTTGTCGCTCAGAATAAAAGAAGAAAATGGGAAAAATAATGAACTATCCCCAAAAATTTCTAAATAATCCTAAGGCTAATCTAATTGAAAGGAAACTAATCTAATCTTAACTACTTCTAATCTATCCCAAGAAAAAAGATAAAAGAATGAGTATAGTAAAAGGTAATACCATCAAAACCAGAAATAGTTCATGTATTCTAATGATAAATGAAAAAAACAATGCTATAGATACATAGACAAATAGTTGTACAATACATCCATAGCCTCATTTTTATACCCACAAGGAAACATGTGACAACATGAGTAGACAAAAAAAAGTGCATAAATATTTCATACAACAAAATCCAATCTACTCAACTAGAAGATAAATGCATAAATAATTGTCTCATATGCATCTACCCAGATCCACAAATTTCTAGAAATCCTCTTTCTCTTTATTCCCACAGAAGTAATAGTACCATATTTGTTTAAAAAGGTAAAAATTCCTTCATTAGACCTACAAGTTCTCTTTTATAAGACTAGAGAGAAACTCTTCGCTTTTCTTGACCATCATTTATTTTTCTTGCATTTTGAATTTCTCTTGCATTTTTGAAAATAGGCATATGTAACATACCCAACCACCCATAGGATGGGTATGATACCAATCTATAAGGTACCCAACCACCTCCAAAAATGGGCTTCTAAACTAATCTCTAATAACATTCAATCTGAAATCAAGCATGAAATACCCACATGCATTAATCAAGATCCATGCTACAACATAAAATAAATAAACAATGTGTCATGCACAACAATTAACTAGCATACATGCATATTATAAATACATATCTCAGAGATAATTAAACACGTAACGAAATATACATTATACAAAAAACACATGAGAGAGAGCACTTATCTTTTCAAGTATAGATTCATCCACTGGTTGTAGACCAAGGACGATCCTACCAACCATAGATATTGTTTTTCTTTTACTCTCAACAACAAGTCACCCCTGAGCTAGGGATATGAATCCATAAGGATGGGTCCTAGGCCAAATATGAAACACACAACAGTTGTCTAACTAGCTCTCGGGTTTCCCAACCACACAAAAGATCCTAATTTCCATCTCTCTTTCCCCCTCCTCCTGCACAAACCAAAGAAATGAACACCTTTATCTTCCATGTAGTCCCTGAGGTTGTTCCATTTCTCTCCAGGGATCCAGTGCTACTGTTTAGGAAATCTCCCTATTAGAAACTCCAAGGATTCTCAGTTGTGGAAAGTTCTTTCCAAACTTCTATCAATATCATGCACACTGGAATACATTCCCTCCTGGAATGATCAATATTTTATTCTATCCATATAGAAATGATTCTCCTCTTCCATCCATTTGCTTCCGTTCTTAGACCAAGAGCACACGAATTACCAAGAATGAGGCTCCAAAAATGGAAGAGTGAGAAGGGTGTAACCGTGATTGAATAAGAACAAGTGAACCAAGAACAATGAGAGAGTGAGTAAAGAAGAAGAAGAAGAATAAGAAGAACCCCTGAACCACCCCAAAATATCCTATAAGTGATGTTTATATAATTACAAAAACCACAAACCACATGGCCTCCCTAAGAAGCTCATGTAACCACTTTTCTCCATAAAATAAATTATGGGTAAATAAAATATAATAAAAATACTTAGCCCCTTAAGCCCCCTGTCTCGTGGAATCATGCCCCCCTAACTCTTTTGTCCTTGTACACCTTGCATCCAATGATCTATTTTATTAATGTATATAAAGTATTACATTTTCTAGGCACTCTGGCCCTTTTCCAACTTTACCGGCTCACTGGCCTAAGTCACAATTACATAATACATTATAGTTCATAAGGGTTAAAATTGGAATGTTACATCCCCCTACCCTTATTTTGGCATTGTCCTCAGTGCACAACACCATTCCATTGTTATTAAAATTACAAATCTAGGCTCTTTGGCCTTAATCCACATAGGCAATCCATCCAAATCTTATATACATAGGCACTTTGGCCTAAAATTAAACATGTATACATGGGCATTCTGACATAAAACATGTATAATGATATTCATAATTTTTATTTATGGAAAAAGATCCAACCAACAAGCTCTCCTTCCCTCTCATCCCTGCACAAACCAAAGAAATGAACCCCTTTCTCTACCATTCAGTCCCTCAGGTTGTTCCACTTCTCTCTAAGGCTCCAGTGCACTAGGCCAGGAAGTTTCAAAGTTGCAGCTTCAAGAACTCTAGCTGCAACAAGTCCACTGGACTTTCTTCATTCCATGCCTTCATCATTGAGCTTGATTTCCTTCTAGTGTTATTTTTCCATGAGCTTCCAACTTCAATAGCCAACATCTCATATGTATTATAAAAATACAGTCATCATGAGATATTGTTATAACATTTTCAATCATAAATGTCAAATATGTTTTAAACAGGAAAACATGGTTTCCAAGCATGAGCTTCCTTCTCATAATTCGTTTGGATCTTATGGTTGCAGGAATCAATATTTATTATGTCTTATAGAAATTCCATACACAATACCAATATTCTTGCAATTTTCTCAACCTTCAATCAACCAAACCAATTGTTAGCACAATCAAGTAACAATTCATAACTATGAATTTCTCAAATTTGTTTTATATAGGAAAATAAAATTCCCAGACATGAGGATTTTTCTCAAAATGCTTGGCTATGAAGCTGTAGATATCATTCTTTATTATGGGCTTACATCCCTACCATATCCAAGATCATTCTACCCAAAGTTTCCTCAACCTTCACTCAACCAAACAAGTTTTCAGTATCATGCATATGTATATTGTCATGGAAACAATTACAAAAATTCAAAAAGTGATCTCAGAATTTTTTACAACAAAAATTCAATCACTCCCATTAATCCAACTATTACTGGAAGGAACCCATCATTCTTTACACATGTATTATTAGCCAATATTTTCTTTCTTCTATCCATCAATATTTCTATCACTATGTTCCCTTGATAGATCTTTTCCATATTATACAACTACTCTCACCTGCAACTTCCTTGCTGCATTATCTAACAACTCCTGAAGTGTTTTTGACTTTAAGATTTAGCAATACTCATGTTGTCATAATCATTTCTATTTTATATAATACATACATGCATTCACCAAAATGCATTCCATAATTCATGTAATACCACTTGTAACATTTTTAATAGTTCAAAAAAGTGAGCTCAAAATTGTAACAAACAACATTCCAATCACCTTCAACTAGTATTCATATTAAATATAATGCATCTATCCATCATTATGCATTTTCAGCACCACATGATTTTCATAATGCAACAATTAATTACTAAAGAAAATAACAATCGATATGCCAATACCCATGGGAACAACTACATAATGCATCCATGCATTGAATACATAATACCACATAACTATGTCATGCATTCACCAAGGTGAGTTGGAAGGTTTGGCCAATGCCTCAACACATCATCCACAAACTTCACACTACATTCCTGACTATTTGGATACCTTCCTTTTCAACCCAAACACAACACTAAGAATATAATTCTTAAGTGCTCTTCAGTGTCAAAAAAGAGGTTGCAGTCCAAACATCAACTATATAGTAGATACCATTGAGCACTCACATAGAGATATATCCCTTCCATATCCAACCATCTCATGGTCTCACACATGACTATCTCTATGGATATTCGTTGTTATATTAAGAGTATGTCTTCTGACTTGACCTGGTTATGCTCCCATAACCAATCATAACACAATATGAATCTAACAATCTATCTAAATGCATTCTATCATCAATAACAACTACATACTCTAGGTCTTTGGCCATTACATATCGATTTAAATCTTGAAAAATTAACTGAGGGAATTTATTACCTCAATTCCCTTCAACATAGAAGAAAAAAATGCATACCTGGATGGTGGTTATCAACCTATTTGATGATACATGGTCAACTGGTATTTTTAGAAGCTCACATACTTCCTCCTTCATCATTTTGATCACCATTCCTACCACCCTCATGGGTCTTCACATATATGGAAATCATAAGCAACAACAAAATCCACATCTTTAACCATACTATATCATTTTCCCTACATACATAATCCACCATTAGTCATACTCAATTTTCATAACATAATTATTTCATAATAATAGACTATTCTAATTTTACAAGAATGTTATATGCATATCCAAGCATGTTCATATGCACAATGCACATCTATATGCACCAAACATTCACTATCATCATGCCTACTAATTCATATGCATTTTAACTTCATTGCATGCCTCATGCACTCTAGTTGATTTATTTTTCAATTCACTTATTTATTTATTTATTTATGTTGTAGTTGGTTGTCCCTAAATTCCTTTAAATCCTTGTTGCCTTGTGTTCTCCGATTATGCTCATCTACACTCTTGTTCCCTTGTCTTAATACTTTCTAGTCAAGTTTCACTTGGGCATTCTACAATCCAACCAATGTACACAATCTACAACAATGCCTTTTGGGTATTCATATCCAACTTTACCTTTAGGAAACATTTCATCACCCTTTCACACTTATACCATTCCCAATGGAAATATATTTCCATTTAGTGACATTTTTCAAGTGAAAGAGCATTCATTTTTCTATATCCAATTTCTCTGCATTGGTATCCTGCTTCCACTTTGAACTCTGATATTAGAAGTGGATTTATTTCACTGAGTAATTTTAGAAAAGTATCTAAGCCATATCTAACAAATCCTTCCCTGGAAATCCAATGCTTGACACATAGAGATTATTCACACACAACCTCTTAAGCTCTTTGTTTTCTTCCACGTCAATCTTGTCATTGTCTACACATTTCTACCCTCAAGGCTATGGATTCTTACTTTTCCCTTCTATGCCCATGAATGACATTTTTAACCTCCTAGCTTCATATCCTATGTGAGGATTCCTTCCTTTGTTGTACCTGCAATTTATTCAAATTTGGTGGTTGTTGAATAACACTTTTGTTCCACTATTTTTTATTTCTTTATCCACTTTCCATTACTTTCCATGTAGTTCTTTTTTGCCTCAACCAAATTATACAAGCTATGTCATGCTTCCATGAATATAATATCCAATTCTAGACTAGAATTGATCCAATTAAATCTCTAATTATGAAAAATAGTTATCCAAATTAGAATAATTCAAGGTCATTCTCCTATAATCCAACTTTCCAATGACTGTATTCTTTCCCTAATATGATATCTGAGCTAAAAGTTCTAGCTTTCTAAAAGTCACTTTCACCCCTTTTTTGTTTTGCAACAAGATCTTGTCGAATATTCCACAACCTCTTTAACTGGTACATAATTTGAATTCTTCATAAGCGCTTCTTGCAAACCACTTTTCATGTGACCAAGGCTCGGAACCATGGGCTTAATCACTCTTTAGTGCCTTCCTCTATATTCTTCTACACAGGAGCTTGTTCGAGAATAATTTCCAAGGGCTTGGTTACTTATAGGCCCTTCATGCCTCTAATTGACCCTTTTAACTTATCATGAGACCGACACTTGGGACCAAGTCCTTCAGACTTCGACCTTCGACTATTCTCCCTTTTCAATCTTTGATTTCTTTTGGAGTTAAACTTCACTGAACCCTTCTATTAACTCCATTAGCAGATCAGACGATTGATATTTGATCTCCTATTGAATGAATGGTCTTTATCCATTTGGAGGCTTCAACGAGATCAACAATCATGTCTTAATTAGGCACTAGGATGGATGACCCTTAGCTACTTCGGGACTTCTGCACTCTGGGACTTTGGGAATTTTCCACTCCCGAGTCGTTTCACTTCCTCAGAGTAACAATTGTTGAATTAATTACCATTTCCTTCCATTGTTTAATCAGATGGGTAGGACTTAATCAAGCATTGAGATGAACGATCCTTAAACAATTTGGGACTTTGGCACTCCAATAATTTTCCACTTCTAAGTTATTCCACTTCCCTACAGTGATAATTTTCAAATTTCTTATGCCATTCTCCTACTGCTTGATCCAACGATCGAGAAAGCTCCTGAAGGGATCTTATATTGACAATTTGCATGCATTCATGACTCCAGTCTTCGACACTTTTCATTAGTAGAGACCTTGGACATCCCCATAGGTCATACTCTCGGAGATGATAGGGCATGCTGATGTCACCTATGGTGACATGGACCCTTGGCATATGTGCCACGTGTCACTAAAAAATGAATAGTTTAGGGTCCAAAAGATACTGAATATGGGTGACACATGTCCCCACACAAAACACTTGTTGCGTGGCCTACGACACATCATTTATCAATGGACGATCCAAATTCCTTCGCTCCAGATATGACAGTTTGTGTGATTTCACAGACTGTATCTTTACACTTCGTGGTTTTAGCACTTCTGGGCTTTGACACTTTGAGGCTTTGGCACTTCGGGGATTTGATCTGTAACATACCCAGTAATTGCCAAAGTGGTGAAGTTTTTAAGTCCAGAAACTTTGTTAACCTTCCACCATTGCTATATCCAATGATCAACATTACTCTCAAATTTCCTCCCTCGATATAATGGTCGACCGGAAATTTAGGACTTTGACACTCTCAAATTCCAGATTATAGAAGTCTTAAAAGGTTTAATTCTCCCAGAGTTAAAATTCCTGAAGTAATCAGCATTGGATGACCATGATCAATGACGGATATTCCTCAAAGCCTCCTATTAGATCAGATGACCAACGAGGCTTCACGACTTTGGCCTTCAACATTTTAAGATTTTTCTTCCTACCATAATCATCAAAGAAAAAAAGTTTTGAAGTCTTTCATATCCCGCTTGGCTTCGATCGACAATTGGAGATCGACAAGCTTGATTTAATGATTGTGAATTAATCTTTCCCAGCCTCTGGTTTTGCCTTTATCGGATGACCCTTGTTCACTTGCCTTCTGATCTAAATATCCATAAATCCTTGATCCTACGGTTGTGATCGCTCCAAAAAAAATGGGACGGTCATGATTCCATGATACTTTACAAGGATCTTCGTCTACACAATGATCTGGATTTTGTACGATCCTGCAACTCCATCTCTCTTGAGATTTATGATTTCAAGTACATATTTGATCTTAACCATAAGACCCTGTCAAATAGATATAGCACATACCAGTCTGTTGTTTCAACTTGTAGCTCTACTACCATTTTGTAACATACCTAGCCACCCACAGGCTGGGAATGATTCCAATCTATAACGTACCCAACCATCCACAGGCTGGCGACGCTACTCCAAAAAATGGCTTCTGAACTGATCTTGAATTCTAATAACATTTAATCTGAAATCAAGCATGAAATACCCACATGCATTAATCAATATCCATGCTACAACATAAAATAAATAATCAGTGTTCCATGAACAAAAAATAACTATAAAACACGCACATTATAAATACATATCTCAGAGATAATTAAATACACAATGGAATATACATTATACAGAAAACATATGAGAGACAGCACTTATATTTTCAAGTAAAGATTCACCAAATGGATGCAAACCAAGGATGATCATACCAACCATAGACACTATTGTCCTTTTACTCTCAACAACAGATCACCCTCAAGCCAGGGCTATGAATCCACAAGGGCGAGTCCTATGCCAAATATGAAACACACAACAGTTGGATAACTAGCTCTCAGGTTTCCCAATCCCAAAGTAAATCCTAATTTCCATCTCTCTTTCTCCCTCATACTTGAAAAACAAAAGAAATGAACACCTTTCTCTGCCATGTAGTCCCTGAGGTTGTTCCATTTCTCTCCAAGGCTCCAATTCTATTGGTCAGGAAATCTCCCTACTGGAAAATGAAAGGATTCTCAGTTGTAGACAGTTCTTTCTGAACTACCATCAATCTCATGCACACAGGGATACATTCACTCCTGGAATGATCGATAATTTATTACAACCATATAGAAATGGATCTCCTCTTCCATCCATTTGTTTCCATGCTCAAACCAAGATCACGTGAATTAGCAAGAATGAGGCTCCAAAAATGGAAGAGTGAGAAGGGTGTAACCGTGACTGAATAAGAACAAGTGAACCTAGAAAAATGAGAGAGTGAGTGAAGAAGAAAAAGAAGAAGAACCCCTGAACCATCCAAAAATATCCCACAAGGGATTTTTATATAATTATAATAACCAAGAACCAGATGGCATCCCCAAGAAGCTCATGTAATCACTTTTCTCCATAAAATCAATTAAGGGTAAATAAAATATAATAAAATACTTAGCCTCTTAAGCCCCCTCTCTCGTGGAATCATGGCCCCCTATCTCTCTTGTCCTTGTCCGTCTTGCAACCAACGATGTATTTTTATTAATGTATATGAAGTATTACATTTCCTAAGCACTTTGGCCCTTTTTCAACTTTGCCGACTCACCAGCCTAAGTCACAATTACATAATACATCATAGTTCATAAGGGTTAAAATTGGGATGTTACAGCATGCAATCATTACAAAGAGAAGATGAAAAGACTCCTTAGTGATTATTTTTATCCTCAGGTAGTTTACAAATGATATTTGTTAAAAAAAAATAAGTAATTTGTTCCATTGGAATTATATTATGTTCCTCAAACTTTTCTGGGTGTTTCTGGCATACGTATGCTGAATTAGATCATTTCGCATCATGCTTCTTTATATCATATTTCAATCATGCTATTTTGGGATTGATTTCAATATTTTTAGCCTCATATATGGTTGTCTGAAGTGTGCATAGTCATTTTCCCCCCTAAATACATGGCATGTTGTTCTTTGTGATTTTTGAGGTTTTCCATTACGATTACGGACTAAAAACTTCTACCACTACATTCTTCTCCTTGATACTTTTCCAACGAGGTATCATGGGCTTAAATATGAAACATATAGCCCAATATAAACTCGTTTAAAAATGGTGTTATACAACCGTTGATCATTCTTGAGGGTTAATTTGGGTCATCGATCATAATCCTGGAGAGTTTTCTCTATGTGCATGGAGGAATAGTTCACAACCATTGATCTAGTGAGAAAATATATTTGGGACATTGATATGAGGGAATTATCATCGGTGGGTGGAGATAGAGCATCCAAGTTCCAGGGAGGAGGATATTTGACGTTGAAAAGGTTGTTGTCGATGGATAGGTTGATCTAGATCATCGGGTCAGGCTAGGGACAAATCGTCGATGATGTTTTCCAAGAAATATCATCGTCGACGATATTTTATGGATAATCAGAAAAAAATTAACGATGGTCGTTAGATCTAAGGATGAGTAGATCTCAAATATTTATCTAAGGAGGGTCATTAGAGAAATGGTAAGAGAGGGAATCCATTGATTTAGCGTAGTGGATAGATCTGGGTCGTTGATATGTAGGCATCGTCATCGGGGAAAGGAGATGAAGCATACAAATGTTAGGCAGGAGAAACACTGTCGAAGAAAATTTTGTCGTCGGGGATGGAGTCATCAAAGAGGTCGAGAAAAGGGTTAGGAGGGGTCATAATGACTAAAAGGGGACCATGAGTGAATGACAGTTGTTGGTTTGGTGAACATGCATATCTAGACTGTTCATTTGGGAAGGGTGGTTGGAATGATCGAGAGTAGGGTCATACTGACTCCTGATGACGAAGAGGACATGTGTGAACAATTGATTAGATAAGTCATGGTGTCATGTGATGATGTGTATGGCCACGTCAGTCCACGTGTCAAGTGGAGGATGGGTTCACATCTCAGGTGGGCGATGTGCCACATGTCAGGATGATTTTGAGTTTTGATACCATGGTTAGTGTTGATTCATAGGTGCCATGTGTCATTCCAGGTGGTGTGTGGTGGAAGTTCCATGTGTCAGAGGTGCCATTTGGGGAAGGGGGGGGGATCTTAACTACTAGCCAAATTTGTGGCATTGATAATATTAGGGTCATTGATCACTTACTTCTGAAGGTCTTTGGATGAATGGGGAGGCGTCATCATTGGGGGATGTGTTATGTGCATCCAAGTGATAGGGAAGAGGAAATTCAATAACAAAAAGGTCATCGTGGGGGGATTGGGTTAGAAGACTAAAGAACCTTGAATAGCGAAATCCCAACTAAGAAGAGGACAAGTGGTGGGTACCACATCAAAATCCACCTAGATTTTGTTAGCGATAAAAAATACACTGGTATTTTTGAAAGTGTTTTCTCTGCTTTACTTAAACACACTCATTTCTCAAATTTTAGCAAATGTCTAGACCTCAAATTCCCCAATCATCCTCGATAAGCTCCTATTGATCTATTTGAAAAAGATTAAAATTCCCAAAAGCAAAAGTGGTGTGTGCTTTAAAGTAACTTAACCTTAGTTCACACTATATCAAGCTAGTATCATAATCCTAAATTATCAAACATACCACAACAACAGAGAATCCAACCCGATAATATCATATCGTAGTCATTTTTTGGGTATGGTGTTATTATGAAGAGGTTCCACATGCCAAGATTAAATGCTAAGTCATGAGGAGAAGAAGCTTATTCAAATACAATGGGCCGAGATATTTTCCTCTACATATTAAGTGCACAGGTGTCAAAGCAATGATACCAAGTGTATTTACAAGTGTCAATTCCAAATGCCTAAATTGCAAATAGAGGAGTTCAAAACACCAAAGAGTCACGAAGAGGAAAGTTTGTACATCATATGTTATCTTACAGGTGTTCAAAGTTTTTGTGCCGAATAGGCAAAACTGTTGTTGATCGAGTACTTGCAGCAGAAATTGAGATCTAGTTGTGTTGATGATATAGGTGTCCCATTATTCGCAGGTACTGAGTTATGGCCAAGTGTCTACAAGAAACAAACTCCTGTCTAGGCTCTTCTATTTACAAACTACTATTGCTTCTTATTGTTCTTCAAAATCCATATCAGAGTTGAATTATTTATGGTTTTAATCGAGAGAGGTTGAAGGCATCGGGCCATAAACGAGGATGAGACACTAACGAATGAATTGATACCAAGATTTTGCTGCCGCTCAAGATCAATTATATCACCTTAGGGTTTCATTCAGCCAGGATAGAAGCAAAAGCAGTTTCAAGGAAAGTCATACGGTCTCAATTTTTTATTGTAATGGTGGAAAAGATGATGAGACCAGACCTATCAAGAAACATGGCATGTTTTCATATAATGTTCATTCACTACAAGAAAGTGAGGCACAGTTTTCAGATCGTGAGGAGCATGGGTTATGGTGAAAAGAACATTTTTCTTGTATCTTTCCAGTCAGTTTCCAAAGGTTATTATCGTGAGTGTGGAAGAAGAGGTGGATATATGGAGGTAACTGGATTTGACAACAATATCAAGGATCAACTGTAAAATTAAAGGACATGAAGACTTCATTAACAACTCTGATTGCAAAGAATGTTGATATTTCATAAGTGATCAAAACTGTAAAGCAACGCCATAAAGAGTCAAAGTTACCTGATATTGAAGTAGTGCATATCTTATGGGATGCTATTATGGATGTTGTACAGTGGTCTGGAAAAAACCAACAACAAAATTCAAATTTAGCATTGCATCAAGTTAAGACATGGGGAAAACTCCTTGACAGTTTATGTACAACTACAAAACTGCAGTTGGAAATAATGTACAAGATTTAAATTCAGTCTTACGAGGATGCTAAACTCGTAAAACTATTCCCTGAAATTTCAAAGAAGATAAATATAGAGCATAGCAACTCAATACAAACAAGAAGCCATTAACATTATTGATAATCTAGAGGCAGCTATCAATCTTGCTAGTAATCCAGACCCTGCTCAGGATGCAGAGGACCTAAAGGAGCATAATTGAAGATTACAAAGATAGAAGGAAATGTGTTTTTGCAATTTTGAAAGCTAAATTGAAAACATATATTTCGGTGGCTTGGGCAAGATTTTACAGCTATTCTTAGCCATTGAAAGTAGAGCTTTCAGTGGCTTACAGGTTAGAATTTTGGCTCTTTAGCCACTGAAAGCACAGACAGGGCAGAGAGGCACTCTTTTTGCATAGATCCAAGTTTTGAAAATCCTTTTGGCACGAGGAAGATTTCTACATGTTGATTATAATTTAGAGCATCAAATTTAGTGCCCTGTTCCAGTTTTGAAGGTGCCAACAAGATGGAAATGATAAGGCTTCTTGCCTATTTTTGGCAAAAAAATGACCTATCTGTCAAGGTGGCATTTTCAACTTCATCCAGCAGCTAATGAATACTTATGAAGCTATTGAAGACTATAAAGGTTATCAAATATTTGAGGCATATAAAAGGAAAATAGGTTATGAAGCTTTCCAATTTGTCAAAGAAGGATCTCAAGTTTCCTTATCATCACTAGAAGTTTGTTGAAGAGATCGAATATGTTGAAGATCAAATTATGATCAAATTGCTCCTTGAGAATAGGATCTATTTCCTAGAATCATGTAATTGATTAGATTTGTACACACTTGTAATTCTGAGATCCATCATTTGAGGATCTAAAACTATTTTGTTAAACTTATTTAAACCAATAGAGGCCACAATCACCAGGGTTCGAGTCTGGAGAGACCGAGGCTACACCATATTGTAATAGACTTTTCATATGATATAATACAGATCACAAGTTCCTCTCATCTATTGATGTCAGATTTCCATTTACTTATTTTCCTTTACTTTGATGGTTGTCATTGATTCAAGTTTGTCTTAACTACTAATGACTATTATCTCATTAGTCAATTCATTAGCTTGATTAAATAATCAGTAAGTACTATCTTTATTCAAACCATCACCCATCTGATCTGGTTGATAAATTTAGAATTCTTCACCCACCAGTTAAGTTATTTACCCGATCATTGATTCTTGAGAGCATTGTCTCATATGTTGTATACAATTGACCGTCTTGATACAAATCCAGTAGGTCAGTATTTCTCATTTGATCCAAACACAAAATACAAAATCATTCACACTTTAAGCCACCAGGATCCTTTGACCTACAACCTAGAAGGACTCCTGGAGAGATAACAGATTCCACATCATATGTTACAAGTGGCAGGGTGCCACGTCAATGCCATGTGGAAATGAGGTCAAAAAAAGGTGAAGGAAGACTTGGAATCTTCAGGAAGTCATAACCTTTTATCCAGAACTTGGATTTAAGTATGGTTACAGTTGCTGGAAATATCTTGACTATAATAATACAACTGAGAGGTTTTGGTTAGAGGGAAGAATATAAGAAAATAAGGGGAAAACACAATAGGCATTGGGCCTTGGTTTTCAAAGAAAGGGAAGGACAAAAGAGGAAGAAGATAAAAGGATTTCTCCACTTGCATCTTATGGCTGGAGAAATTGTGTGAAGAGAGTGATCCATCTAACCTTATCCTACAACCACAAAAATATATGAGATCAGTTATGCAATTGAAATGACACTCACCAATACATCAAAAACATTATATTCCCCGCCTTCAAGAAAACTTATGAATAAGTACTATTTTTTTTTTGAAAAATGAAAAGAATGAAGGGGAGAGGTTTATATAAGGAAAACATCTATGATATGGATTAAATAACTACCATGATAGATGCATGTACCTAATCTCCAAGACATAGAAAGGATTAGTGACCTTGTGATTCAATGTTATGATAAAGTTTAGTATAGAAATATTAACAAAACATCATAAGACAAGAAGCATTATGAAGACACTCAAAAGAAGAAGATCAGAAGGATTAAGAAAACTCCATAAATACAATCATCAATAAATATAAAACCCCCAACTTTCTCAAGGTAGGAAAATAATTAGCATTAGGCTCAAGCAATAGAGGATTAAGAATTATAGTTAAAATTTTAGTAGGGGACCCCTTTCTTTTCTGTTTTACAAGAACAAGTAATGGGGGTTGTGGTGGACTCAACATGGCTTTTAGGTACCTTTTAGGCCAACGGTTATGGGGTTACATAATATAGACATTAAATGGAGTTATAAGGTGTTGAGATTAGTGATAATATTGGTTATAGGATTAATGGTTCATTAGGTTTATAGGAGTTAGGGATTAAAATTTATATAGTTTAGGGTTTATAATTTTTAAGTATTAGAATTTATAAGGTTATGGTATTATGGTTAAGGGTTGTATGGGTTAGCAAATAGAGTGGTCAAGCACCAGGATTATTGGTACTAGGTGTTATAGATGTTAATATTCTCATCTTCTTGTTGAATAATTTATGCTTCATGATTTTCTTCTTATTCATTGGAATTTTGTTCTTCAGTGTCATCTCTTTCAATCCTTGGATAAGTACATTCAAATTCAACATGTCCTACTCCTTCACAATTAAAGAAAAAGAACTGACCTCTATTTGCTTCTTTGAAATCTGAGATGTTGTAATTTGCTTCAACTTCTTCTTCTTCTACTACTTCTTCTCTTGCATAAAGGTCTTGTAGCTTGTCCCAAAGCTCTTTTGATGATGCACACGATCCCACCTTGGATTTCACTGAATCTGCCAATCCATCCAGGATGGTATCTATTGCCAATTTGTTGTTCCTTTTTCCTTCCTTCTGAGCTGTTGTCTTTGGTTTCTTCAAATAATTGTATCCTAAAGTAACTGAGAACCAAACATATGCCCCAAGAACTTTATATTAAGTTTCCATTCTATTACTCTAGTATTCAAAATGTCTTCCATCAAATGGTGGAATCCCATTTGGAATTTTGTCTTCCATTTCTTCTTAGGATCTTCCTTCGAGTGGTTAAATTGTACTAAAGGTAACCGACTCTGATACCAATTGTTGATACTGAGAGGGGGGTGAATCAATATCAAGTACAATTTCAAAAACTTTTCAACTTATACTTAAACCATTCAATTATATCCAATGAAAAATTAACAATAGTATATGAGTTATACCAATACACCACAATACACCATGCACAATATATGAGAAATAATCAATAGTTATTATTCAAGGGAAGTAATGACTTCCAAAGGTAGTTAAAACTTCCAAATATAAAGGGAGGGATAAAAATCCAAGAGGAATATACAACCCTCCAATATCAAGAGAGGGTTGACCTCTCTATCCTTTCCCCTTCCTTCCACCAAAGAATATATGAGAGATATTAAAACTTTACATTAAATCATTACCATCAACCAACCATCACATAGAACCTGACAATGCTTCCTGAGACTTTTTCAACTTATACAATTCTTCAATTCTTGGAATAATCTGATCCTATAGATAATATTACTCAATGTATTCTTTGAAACTCCTCCAAGTTTCGCTCCTTGAATCCTCCCCAAAAAGAAGTTATAGAGAGAGTGGTAGACCTTATTCAATTCTGGTTTATTTAGGAGAGCGAACTTGTACAGAATGCCCCACGCTCAATATTTAACATCTGATTTTGAAACTCACATAGAAGAAAATACATTCCGTATGATTTCCAATGCAATTTGTCTCACTTAATTTGGATTCTTTATGATTAATTTATGATTGTTTTACCTGGAAAACTTGTTTATTGACTAGCTTCAGGACTAGTCAAAAACCCTATCTTCCACAGAGTGTATCTCCAAAATTGTAGCAAACAAAGAGACGAATTTTTTACCATAGGTACCTAGATATGTGGTCTCCATACCATATCAATTTCATCATATGAATCATTCTATAAAAAAAAGTTATAGGGAAAATGGTAAGATGACCTATAAATAACATACCTTAGAACACATCACCAAAAGACTTCATTCTCCCTTGAAATTCGGCCTTCTTTTCTTCAGGTTTCCTCTGAAATTCGACTTGTGTATATAATGAATGTATAATGATATGTATTTATACCATTTATGTCACTTCCTTTTAACATTAGGGCCGATCTGACACTTTCTTATTTTGTAATTCTTCTCTTTAATTATCTTTAGGGCCGACATGTACTTCCTTCTTCAATTCACTTTGTCATCTTCAAAAATTCATTTCTCCTCAACCATGAGGATCCACGTGACATGCCACCTGCCATCGGAAACAAAATGATGTATACTATCAATCCAATGTACACTGTCCTTCATGTCCAAATACCTTCATCAATCTTGTGGTCCAAAACCAATGACTAGGGTTGACATCAATGACAACAACCAATCTTCCAACAATAGAGGTGAAGTGTTTTAAAGGATAGAAATTTTAAACAAATAAGGGGAAAGGATTAGGGTTCATATTAGTTAATGGTAATATGGGTTATATGTAAGAGGTATTAGGGACTATAGTGTTAAGGATTAGGGGTTATAGTGATTAGAGTTTATAAGGGTTGGGTGGTAATGATTATAATACCCTCTCTGCATAGTGATTTGACCGCTAAAATCTATAAAGTTATACATAACG
>JASDQU010108993.1:147939-167161 GCA_032191745.1 Picea mariana | reverse complement strand
CAGGTCCAAATACTAAGGAAAAAGTTGCCTCCTCGACAGAAAAAACATAAATAAAAATTCAGTGAGATGATACGGGAAAGGTCTCTTCAGAAAAGAATGGAAAACTAATCATCGGAGTCGATGTCTGAGTTGATGACACAATCTCATTTAATGGCAGAATTAGATGGGCAATCTCCAAAGAGAGAAAGTACAGTACAGACTTTCAAGCGTCTAGCTTTGGAAAAAGAACCGGCCACACATTTTAGCCCGTCTGTTATTGAAAAGAAATACAAACATAATTAAGAATCATTTGCTTGACTAAAAGCTGTTGATTATTTTGTAGAATGTCGATGAAAAGAGACCTAAATTAAACCTATTTCTTATTTAATAAATATTAAAAGGGATTAAGAAAAATAGACATATTTTTTAGTGTTTAAACAATTTAGAGTTAAAATAAATTTAAATAATTTATTTAAATTTAAGATTTTTTTAAAGTTTTATAATTATACTTGTTATTTTATAATTTTCATTTTTAACCTTATATACATGACACATCTACTTGGACTCTAAAATTAAAATTACTGAAAACCATTTTTTTAATTGGATTTAAATAAGCATAACACAAGTTGTTTGTCCATTAGGATGACAAAGATTCATAATTACATTTTTATACTAAGGTAAAAAAAATTATAAAAAAAAATTAATTTATATCTATAAAAAGGTGAATATGATTGTAAATTTCTCTATTAATTATACCAAATATAAAATGAAATAGTTCCAAACATAAAATGAAATAGTTGGTTTTTAATAAGAACATATATATTTTTGTATTAAAAAAGAAGTTGCACTAGAGTTCAAACACTAAAGCACTACATGGATTTCAAAAAGAAAAGGCAACTTGTCGAGGAGGGGGAGTTCCAACTCTGGACATCTAGGTGGTTCTTGTTTTTTAATAAAATTGTTGTCATTGAATAAGTATAAATTATGATGGAGGAGTGCAAAAGCTATACAAATTTACAAAGCATAAGAACCTTTCTAATTAAGTTTGAGATTAGTGTCCACTTCCTGCATTTGTTCTGCCTCAATAAGTTGCTCGGGCTTGGGTTGGAGCTCTTGTTCCACTTCCTGCATTGTCATGGAGCCATGAGAGGAGGTCGGGGATTGAAGAATTGTGGTTTGTCGAATCAGAGCCTTGCGAAATTCACTATTTTCTTGTTGTAACAAGCAGATTTGGTGTGATTGCTTATTCATTGCTTTCAGAATTATAGTTATCTCCTTATCATGCCTCTCGTCTTGCTCTTGAAATTTGGTCTCTAGTTGGGCGAATTTGTCCTTCTGGGTGTCCAATTCATGGCATTGGGCCCTCACGACCTCCTTAATTATCCTTGCTTCACATATGGAACATTGACATGGTGCTTTACTATGCCTCCACATAGTTCTCACAAGGGTAAAAAACTCAAAATGTGCACTAATACAAATGAGCAGGTGAGAGGGGGTCAACTTCCAACTTTGGTAGTAAAGAAAACCAGAGTTGATGAAGCGAGGATGAATCATGGCATCCTCGCTTGCTCTATATATCCCAGGATTGAAATGAGACTCACGTAAGTCCATGTGGTTCGACACGAGAGAGATCAGAGGGTATAGATATGACAACACATAACCATAGACATAAATCCTCCCACATTCCATTTGTAGTGTATTCATATATTGTTTAATAGATGGAGCATGAGTTGAGTGTGGAGTGTGCTAGATGGTGCTTCCACTCAACCTTGGGCTGTGGGAGAGTGCCAAGTGTTTGGTTGGTGATGTTTGCATTAGTTTCTTGATGGGAAGCTTCAAATCACCACAATTTTTTAAAACCATTGTTATGGAAATATCCCCCTGTGTACATGTGAACTCTTCCTTGGATTACAGACCCCTAATACCAAGACAGAAAAACACAAGTGGACACTAACATCCCTTTGAATGTAGTTTAACTAATCGGAAAGAGAGAGAAGGAGGGGAAGTATGATGCACCTCGTTTATGATGTTTGTCCTATCCGCTCCAATCTGTGAGCTTGATCTTCACCCTTGACGCAAATCCATACCTGCAATGAACAACGAGAAACAAATGACTATTTCCTACTCTAATGGATTAGACAAAGCAAATTCATCTATGTAAATTAAGTCAAACATAGACAAGCAGATGAAAACATACACTTGAGGGAAATAGGCCAAGTATATTAAATTAGAACCAAGAAAAATTATAGACCACGAATGATGTCAGTTGCAACTCCTCCAATCTCTCCTCATCCAAACCCTTGCATGAATCCCAAGATCATAAGTTTGATATCTGGATGCTTTCCCCCTTTCACCTTGGAAATCCTTCCATATATAGGCTTGAGAGGCACAACAACCATGCGTAGATTTGTGGATTAGTTGAGGATATGACTCCTTTAGGTTAGGATCCGACCCTAGGATAGTTCCATGGGATAACATTTGATCCAAACCAACCTCATCTCCAAGAGCTAGCCCTTAGAAGGAAGCAGGATTCTACAAATTTTCCTCTAACCAAAAGCAACGCTCCCCTATAGTTAGATATAGAGCATTGATCCTAGGTCAATGCTCCCTAAATAAGGTAAGGGGGGCGCTACCCTTTGGGGTAGCACTCCCATAGCATGACCAAGGGGGAGCTACCCTTAAAAAATTCCCAAACAATGGTCGATTTTCCAAGTAAAAAGTGTGTTTTTGGCCTTAAAATCATGGGTTTCTTCCTCCAATATGACTTAGGGATCATGGAAAATGTTCTTTGATGGTTTCAAGGGGTTAAAGCACATAGAAGAACATAGAAAAGTGCATGTGACACTTAGTAAGGTGCATATGACACTTGACGACACTTGTGACACTTACCACAGTGCATACAACACTTTTACGACACTTGCGACACTTAGGTTGAGATACTTAAGTGTGGCATTTTGATGTGTAACAAATACCCCCTAAAGTGTGAGGTCAGAAGAGAAACTAATGGCCAAAACACTTTACAAATTCTTTGATGCAAGGGTGTTGGAGTAGGAGAACTTGGTAGAAGCTGCAAACAACCATCAAACAATATTAATATATTTTTCATCCCCGAGGCAGGCATACCTATGCTCGGAATACAAATGACTCAAAGCATGGTCGTTGACCAATACACTGCAGATCCATGAGAATATTGACTAAAAATATGGCCACCAAGCATACAATGTGGATCCATATGACTCGATCAAGTTGTAGCCACAATATTTTACACAGTGGAGCTACAATATGAAAAACAAATATAGCCATAGACCAATACAAAGTGGATCTATGTAACAATGTATATCAGTAAGTTTCAAAATCCATTGCAACCTTGTAAATGTGTTGAACATGCACAAAATGGATCTAGCTAGAAAATACCACACACATTTGCAGAGAGAAATTGAGAAACAAGAAGCGAGAGAGAAAGAATGGAAGAATTCTCATTTACTGTATTCCACACTCAAAGAGTGAATAATTTACAATAGATATAGGCTACATGTGTAACTAATGCGCCATAGTAGTGTTCTAGAGAGATCTAGACACTCACTAACAGACACTGGAGTGAACTGCCACCTAGTCCTAGTTAACTGATCCATGCAATCATCAGTTGACTGAGACATATGTGTGGAAGTGAGAGAGACACATGCTACTCCTGGTGATAAAACCGAGGTTTCCATGCATGAGTGACTTCCACTAGTCTGACTGAGTGTAACTGACTCAAACTGAAGAGGAACATCCTATTTTGTAGGGAAATATTCTCTAGAGAGAATATTCTCATCTAAGGAATCGTTCTCAACATTGGACTGTAAAACTTAGGAAAATAATTATAGGTGAGTGTGTAATATCTTCAACACCCACCCTGAACACTACTAGGGTGTACGTGATGAATGGGTTCCGGAAACAAAGGCCATGTTAGGTACCCATTGTACAATTAATATAAGAATGAAACATTAAAAAACGAGGAAAGAGGGAAAACGTCATGGGAAAACCTCCCCCTCAAATTAAAATGCATAAAAAATATATGAGAAGGAACAAAAGGCAGTTGCTAAGACACCATGTCCTTCACTCCAAGAAGACCTCGCAACTATGCAAGTTTGTGCTCTTTGAAGATTTTGTTGAAGATGTAGATGTCTACATGGATCTGATGGAGTAGATGCACCATTGAGATGTCCACACATATCCACTTTCTCTTCTTGTAATGAAGAATATCCAAATAAAATTTGGATGAAACTTTCAAAACCGTGCTGCTGTTTCTGGAAAAAGTTGAAATTTTGTTGATTTTAGAAAGATCATAACTTCACTTTCCAAACTCCATTTCGGACGATTTTGTTTTTTGAAATTGGATATTTTCCTGAGAGGAATTCAAATATCCAATCTCTTTCTGCAAATTTTTCTCAAAAAATATCAGAATTGAGTTTGATGTGCGTGACTCCCTTTTTTTCTCTTGAGATGCATACATTGCGCATGGAAAAGTGTCTGCATGTGACCCCTGAGATGCATGCCATATATCTTCCACATGAAATTCAGAAAACAAATCTGAAATGGAGTAGACGTCATCTTCAATTAATGAAATACAAATTTGTGCAAATAATTTTGTAGAAGACTCTTCATAATAAGAGGCTTGATCTTCTAATGGCTTCTCTTCTGGCTCTATCTGTTCAACCTCTTGCATGAAATCTTCACAATATTCTTTATTCTCAAATAGAACATCCAATCTGGTCCATAATTCATTTGGAGTTGATTCTTGTGAGTCATCATATACTTGATGGAGAATTTCAGGAGAAATAAACTAGAGGATATGTCCTATGGCCATATCTTGTCTATTGAGAAAATCATTTTTCTCATTGGAGGAGTCAAGCTCTACTTCCATTTCCATAGTTATTTGGTACAAGCCTCTGCATCTGAGAAGAAGCATAATTTTTGGCTTCCATTCCAAATAGTTATGAGATGTGAGAAATATTTTCGGTGAATAATTCATCTTTGTTGCGTTCTTCAATATTTAGTACCTGCAAAAACATTTGGTGTAGCTTTTTCTTAGCAGTCCACCGTATCTGATATCATGCAAATTTGTTGAACCTGCACATAATGGATCTAGCTAGAAAATACCACATAGATTTGTACAGAGAAATTGAGAAAGAAGAAGCAAGAGAGAAAGAATGGAATAATTCTCATTAACCGTATTCCACACTCAAAGAGTGAATAATTTACAATAGATATAGGCTACATGAGTAACTAATGCACCATAGTAGTGTTCTAGAGAGATATAGACACTCACTGACAGACACTGGAGTGAACTACCACCTAGTCCTATTTAATTGATCCATGCAATCATCAGTTGAATGAGACACATGTGTGGAAGTGAGAGAGACACATGCAACTCCTGGTGATAAAACTGAAGTTTCCATGCATGAGTGACTTCCACTAGTCTAACTGAGTGTAACTAACTCTAAACTGAAGAGGAAAATCCTATTTTGTAGGGAAATATTCTCTAGAGAGAATATTCTCATCTAAGGAATCGTTCTCAACATTGGACTGTAAAACTTAGGAAAATAATTGTAGGTGAGTGTGTAATATCTCCAAAAAACATGGGTTAGTCATATAACATTTGGTAGATGCTAAATATGTGCCCGAGCTCTTCAAATCGATCATGAACCAGTACGATTCTAACCATGTGAATACATGTGCTGAAGTCAAACATGGTAGAAACCACTTGATTACTGATCATTGATGTATACTGTTAACAAGTGTGAGAGAGATCACCATTGATGTTAATGAATCTCAAGGTACTCTAGTACAATCCAACGGGTGCGAATTTTTGTGAGCTGAAGTTGAACACTCATGGAATCATTCGATCAGAGGCCAATGATGTTAACCCACTATCGAAAGCGAGGAGATATGCCATTGAGGCATGCAAGTTCCAAGGTATTAATTGATTTCTAATTCTAATTCCTGGATGATGTGATGAAGTTGACATGAAAAGATTCATCGAAGGATGGCCTTAATGTATCCCTCATCATCGACAAAAAACTGACATAGGATAATGATTTAATATGAAGTATTAGATGTGAACAGACTGACATGGGAAATGGAAACTGGTAGTACTACAAATGAATGGTTTGAAGTGAATCTTCCCTTGAACATGATGAGGCACGACAACTGACTTGTCAACATTGACTCGACAAGTACCAAGAATGTAATGTGATAGAAATAAGAACACTCTTCGGCTAGACGAAAAAGTATGGAGACACATGGAATTGGTATGACTCAGAGACAAGTGTTAAGACAAGACACAAATAGGTGCCATGTTCAAGGGCGAAAACAATTGCCATAAAGGATTCCCAAAATCTTGCCCACTTCCCAATTTTCCCCCATCTAGATAGATGAGTACCTATTTATTTTTTAACGAGCTCAAGGAGGATAACAGGTTCTCAGTAAAAGTATACTCGGTCACATTATCATGTATTTACGAGAACGAGAAAGAACAAAGACTAAGCTCAGAATTGGTTTCATTTTTACACAAGCTTGAAACAAAATTAAACTATGGTTGTAATTTCCCAATGTAATTTCCAAAGGTTTTTAGGGATACCCATGGGTGGTTGGTACTCATCCCCCAGCTTGAGAAGCTAGCGGTTTAACTCCATAATGATAATCAAAGGATGGAGACATGCCCACCCAAGATTCATTTAATTCGTCGACTTTGAGGTTGTCACCAATTTCTGTACTAGATGGAGAAAAATGATAAGGGTGGATGAAATCAAGGTTCAATTACGAGACCTAGTTAAAGACTTGACTCAATGGGAGAGGTGACTGTTTCATTTTTTAATGAGATTAACACATGAAAAGAACTATGATCGTAGCTCTAGGTTTAATCCCCATAGCTCTAGGTTGATTTTTACTTGGAAAATCGAACATTGTTTGGGCATTTTTGAAGGGTAGTGCCCCCTAGCCATGCTGAGGGAGTGCTACCCCATATGGTAGCGCCCCCCTTAACTCATTTAGGGAGTGTTGATCTAGGATAAATTCTTTGTCTCTAACTATAGGGGAGCATTTCTTTTGGTTCGAGGAAAATTTGGAGAATCCCGTCTCTTTCTAAGGGCCAGCTCTTGGATATGAGATTGGTTTGGATCGAATGTTATCCTATGGAACTATCCTAGGATTAGATCCTAACCTAAAGGATTCATATACTCAACTAATATGCAAATATACTCAAGGTTGTTGTGCCTCTCAAGCCTATATATTAAAGGCTTTCTAAGGTGAAAAAAGAGGAAGCTTTCATATATCAAACTTACGATCTTGGTAGAATTGTGCAAGGGTTGGATGAGGAGAGATTGGAGAAGATGTTGCAACTGCATCAATCACAGTATTTAAGTATTCTCTTTGGGTTCTCATTTTAATATACTTTGCCTATTTCCTTCAAGCTTGTGTATTCTTGCATGTGCTTGTCTGATGTTTCTTCAATATTTGTAGATGAATTTGTTTGATCTAATATTGTAGAGTAGGATTTATTTGTTTCTCTTTGTTGTCTATTGCATTGTAGGTATCAATTTGTGCTAAGGAGTTTGGAGATCACACTCAGATTGGAAGCAGCGAGGAAAAAATTTGAAATAAGGTGCATCACACTCTTTTCTCCCTCTCATTTTGATTAGTTAAACTAAATTCAAAGGGATGTTAATGTCCACTTATGTTTTTCTGTCTTGGTATTAGGGGTCTGTAATCCAAGAGAAAGTTCACCTATCCACAGGGGGATATTTCTGTAACATAAATTGGCCATGCTAGGGGAGTGCTACCCCATATGGTAGCTCCCCCCCCTTACCTTATTTAGGGAGTGTTGATCTAGGACCAATGCTCTATCTCTAACTATAGGGGAGTGTTGCTTTTGATTAGAGGAAAATTTGGAGAATCTCACCTCTTTCTAAGGGCCATCTCTTGGAGATGAGGTTGGTTTGGATCAAATGTTATCCTATGGCACTATCTTAGGATCAGATCCTAACCTAAAGGAGTCATATCCTCAACTAATCCCCAAATCTACTCATGGTTATTGTGCCTCTCAAGCCTATATATTGAAATCTTTCCAAGGTGAAAGGGGGGAAGCTTTCAGATATCAAACTTATGATATTGGGATTCATGCAAGGGTTTGGATGAGGAGAGATTGGAGGAGTTGCAACTGACATCATTCGTGGTTTGTAAGTTTTCTTGTTTCTCATTTAATATATTTTTCTTATTTCCTGCAAGCATATGTTTTCATGTGCTTGTCTATGTTTGAATTAATTTATATAGATGAATTTTCTTTGTGTAATCCATTAGAGTAGGAGATAGTCATTTGTCTCTCGTTGTTAATTGAAGGTACAGATTTGTGCCAAGAGTGAAGATCAAAATAACGGATTAGAGCGGCTAGGAAAAATGTCATAAACGAGGTGCATCATACTTCCCCTCCTTCTCTCTCTTTCTGATTACTTAAAGTAAATTCAAAGGGATTTTAGTGTTGACTTGTGTTTTTTTGTCTTGGTATTAGGGGTCTGTAATCCAAGGGAAAGTTCACCTATCCGCAGGGGGATATTTCTGTAACATAAATTGGTGAATCCAGTGGGGAAGGACATTGACTTGCATTTCCTTGGATCGTCTAAATATTTTACTAGTTTGATCTTGTTTGTTTGATTATTTTTGAGGCTTCCCTCTTCCCCCTATTTCATCAAGCAATAATATTAGTTACCAAGGCAGTCTTTGTTGAATTTTTATTTTTTTACGCTTATTTTCAAGCATCTACAGGACTAGCGCTCCCCCAGAGTGGCTACCAGGGAACTGGTTATCTGATCAATGCTCCTTAGTGGTCTCTTAGGGAGCATTGTAGTACTCTGTCACTTTGTTTTAGGGAGCGTTGATCTCTTGTTTAAAGCAGATCCAAGAGAATCTTCCTTGTTTTTCTCATCCCTTTGTTGGAGGTCTTTTACCCAGAGTCTATACTTTTTCTTTTGACTTTATTAGATTGAATATATGAATCCTTATCTCTCTTTTCATTGTCTTGCTTGATCTTCTAACCTTTTCCAAACTGTGAGATTGATTTTCCTTGTTTCTTTTTGGTTTGGTCTGAGTCTTGCAAAGTTTTTGGTTATCTGACTGCTTGAAAAGGTATGCAAAGGTTTGTTGGTCTTAAGTTACTTTTCAAATATTTCCTTTTTGAATGATTTGAGACTTTATGCTTACCACAAACTAGCTTTGATTTCTCTTTCTTTCTCCTTGTTTTGTCAAGACAATTGACTGATTTCTCTTCCTCCTTATCAATTTTTGGATTCTTCTCTGAAATTTCTTGTATCCCTTGAATGATTTTCGATTGTCAAGTCCTTGATTGAGTGAGTTATCATACTTGTTTCTTTTAGTTCTCGTTATCCTGTGAATGCATGCTTTGTTTGAAATCCTTTTTGCTTCATGTCTTTTGTATATGCATTGGGCTCTTACATTTTGATTGATAGTAATGGAGCATTAAAGGATTTGCATTTTCTTTATTTATAAATTAGAATCAAACAAAGAATATAGTTTCATTCTTGCTTTTGGGTAGTGTAGTAGATTGCATTTGGGAATTGGGTGTTTTTGTTAAAGAAAGTTGAACCTCTTCTCCATCCTGTATGTAGGATTCATTGAAGAAAAAAATTTGCATCTCATTATTTTTCATTCTTTTGGAGTCGAGTCTAAAACATCATAAGTTTCACTTTCTCACCCTTGAGTAACAACAACCCTAAAATTAATCTTATAAAATTGATCAGAAAATTTTATATTATCTGGTAGCAAACCTACATTAGCTTAAAGTGTAGGGATTTGGAATAGGTTGTGAGGATAAATTTCCAAAGCCATACGACAAACATAGAATCTTGTGCTAGGGAGCGGTAAATCCAATTTTTCGTTTACGCATATATGGGATCCCCCTCTGACACAGGGGTTAAACATGAGGTCACATGTGGGAGAGAAACAAAGATTTCCCCTCCAAAGCTTAACCCATGTAACGAAAAGATCGTATATTGGGGGTTCTTCCTGAGAAATGATTGGTTTCATTTGGTCTTGGAGCTTCGTGAATCTCAAATCAATTCATGGTTCTCTATAGTCTTCTGGTTCACTTGTCTTCATTTCTCTTAAAGAATTTTAGACTTATTATCCTTCCCATTGTTATGAGGAAAATCACTTTACGGCATGGGGTAAACCACGATAGACAGAAATGACTACAGAAATAAACTCTAATCTCAAGTATTCTATATAAACAAACATGCTAACAAGACAAGATAAAGAGCCTACCTCATCGAGACGTTTGATGAATTCCACCATTGAGAACTGGACTCAAAGCTATACACCTGCAACTTGTCCTCAATAACCAAGATACACAAGCATATGGTGATAATATATAAAGTTAGCACATATAATAACATAATCCATCAATATTCATAACAAATATGCCCATGGAATAACAATTCAAATATTTGCAAGATAATAATTGGACGAGAAAAGAGTATTTCTATTAAAATGTAATCAACAAAAGTGTATGAATGACAAAATTCTGTGTCAGCATGTTCGTAACCGAGAAACTAAGTCCCTTCCAGTTGGGCCTCCACCACATCAATCCTCCACCAAAGGCAAGCTCATATAGAGACAATGAGGTTCTCCATCAAATAGGGAAGAGCTTGGGGGTTGAATAATGTGTTCAGACTTTAAAAGACAAAGGGATGTCGACTCAATATGAAGTGAATAATTTCTCCAGAGTAACATTGCTCTCAAAGTTGAATTCTTCTCCTCTTTCCAAATCTTGGATATGGCCCATTTATATCCTTCAAATGGAACTGAAGGGCCGATTCAGAATGTTTCCAGTATACAGAAGGTCATGGATCATGGATCTTGTGACATGACATGAAAACATGACACTGTTTTTTAATTTTGGGCACAAAACCCGATGTACACGGGTTTTAATGGTGCAACTTGTGTATACACATGTTGTATAGTTGTTAGGGCGCATATATGTGGAAAAATGTGGTTTTTTTTATCTTTGGGAATTGAAAAAAGGGACTTCAAGTCTACATAGGGAAATGGAAAATGCCTTCTAAGAAAGTTGCATGGGGTGAGGAAAATATTGCTATAACATATGCCCTCTAATGTGTGAGGTCATAGGAGTATCTGTGATGGTCGAAATACATTATAATTCCTAGAAGTGGAGTAATGGAGATCCAACTAGACAAACTAGTTTCTCATAGGAATATAACATTCCATAATGACTTTGTACACATGGCGACCAATTTGAATTACCCTGGAGATCCATGTGGAAATATACTAAACAACTATTCATGGCCATGAATAGGAAATACAAGGGTAGATACATGCCAAAGGATGCCATAGTCACGGACAAGGCCCAGTGAAAACCAGTCTCAAAATCAATCTGAAAATATATGTATATAATGGAATACAATATGATCTCCCATGATCACTGAAGTCATATAGGTACTGTTCCAATGAATGATAGCAACAAATCAAGAAAGTTGCGACTATGAATTGATATCTTCAAGTATTTTGCACGATCCTCCAAAGGTGAAATTCTACATCGTGTGAATAAAGGAGTTGAGGTCGAACACAATGAGACTTCATTTGATTACTGATCATTAAGGTATACCATTAACAAATGCAAGATAGCCTACGAATATTGAAAGTAGGTATCAAGCCATCGAGTACATTATTACAAGTGTGAATAAAGGATTTGAGGTTGAACACTTGAAGAATCCATCGATAATGAGACATTGATGTATTCCCAACTGTCAATGGAGAGAGAACCTGCCACTGATGACTGCAAGCCTCTATGTACTCATAGGACTCTAGGTATCGTTTCTAGAATAGATGGGTTAAAGTCGATGGAAGGAGACCCACTGAAAGGAGAGAATTAAGGCATCTCTCATCAATCGAAATGAGGAACAAAGCAGTATCTTTATTATTTGGAGGAACTCAAACGAAGAACATGTTCATGAACCAAAGACCCTATGCATCTTTTGCATGCACCAAATGCAAGCAATGCAAGAAAAAGACCCTCTAAATAACAACCAATAAGGGAAAATGTCGACAAAGGTGAGGAAACCACCAATAATTTTAATGGAATCCAAGACACTACACAAATCCCAATTTGTGAATAGATTTATTGTCGTTTAACATAAGGGAAACCCCCTAGTCAATGACCAGTGAGGAGATGGCGACTGTTGGGTTCAAGGTTACCTACCCATAGGGACAGTAAGACCAAGGTGCACGGTAGGACTACAAATTCATGTAGCTCTGAGACACACTGAGGGTATGGCCAAAAGGCAAAGTCAAGAGTTCTGAGAAATGGCCAACACAGGTTGATAGACATCCTTTGAACAAGAGCATCAAACAAATGGAAGACTCTGGAAGAATAGACTTAATGATGAAACTTTGTGATGCAGGAGGCACCAATCAAACTCTCCATAGGGACTGGAAGAGTAACCAGTTGGAGGAGTAAACTCTAAGTAATGAGCTCAAATTCCTAAGGTCATGCTAAACCCAAAATTTTGATGATAAGTGGACTCAAAAGTTTGTGCTCTGTTAAAAGGACACACAAATGTTGCTAACATGAGATAATATCCTCTTCCTGCCCATATATATTTTTTTTCATAGACAAATGAATTCTATGATACATAGGAGGAAACAAGTGTCACGAGTAAGCAACTGGTTCCAACAGTGGAACATAGCTATGCTCAATGTAAGGAGGTGCATGCAGGATATGGACACTCGAGGGAATGTTTCCTCATAGGGTACAAGGTGTCAAGCTACAAATGATATAAACAAGGCTCTTCTTGGCTGATGATGCAAACTGCTTGATATAATAGGCTTATAATGAGAAACTAACCGACAATAGGCTAAATACTGCAAGCAAGAGAATGAGATGCAATTACAAATTAACTCCAAAGAATGTTCTTTTTCGTAAATTTAGTCCTCTAGGCCCAAAAAGGTATAAAACAATACCCAGGAGAACTCTTCTAGCCATTAATGATTAGAGTGTTCCTTTTTCCAAATTAGTCTATTTGGTCCAAAAAAGGGTTAAGGTTACACCAAATAGACGTCATTTCAAATCCAATTAATGAGTGTGAAAGAGACAAGTTCACTCAGAAATATTTTTTATTTTTGAGAGAGTCGAAAAAGAGCTTAAACAAGAATCGGGGATGTTGTTCTAAGAAGCATATCATGGGGGATGCCAGGGATCCTGTGCAAGACTTATGTTGAAAGTAAGAAACTCACAGATAGCTGACACAATCTTGGGAAAACCAAAAGATTTCCAAGTCAAGGAGGATAAAATACTTGCAGAGATTACCTTATATACAATACATCGAAGAATGCCCCTTATCTAGAAGGGTGTAGAAGAAGGAGGTTGAGGCTCTACAAGATCATTCAAATCAAAGGAAACCACCCTAAGACTTGGAGGGAGTGTACTCGAAGAGAGTGGAATGCTCCCTTGTTCATAAGGTACATGAATAGAAATTCTAAGGACATGGTCGAAAGATGAATCACCCTCCAAAAGAAGAGTGGGATTGACTGAAGATTGCATTAGCAATGCCACTTCCTTAGACTTGTCACTCTCTAAGAGAAGAGTGTGATCGACCGAAGATTGCATAGACATGACCACTTCTTCAAATTTTGGTTGAATAGGATGTGAGACAACAAGGTCGAGAGATGCATCACCCCCAAAAATATGAGTGGTGTCAGTCGAAGATTACATCGACATGACTGCTGGTTGAACAGGATGCGAGAAAACAAGGTCAAGAGATGCATCATCCCCTAAAAGAAGAGGAGTGTTAGCTGAAGATTGCATCGAAACAACCGCTATATCAACCAAATAAGGATTAGAAAGTTGGGAAGCTAAAGATGACTGAGAACCCAAAGATCCCCTAAGCAAGGACCACACTTTTTGTACCACAAAATTAGTAGGGCACAAATGAGTAAGGTGATCTCCTTTTCAAAGCCTACAAAGAAACTCGGGCTTACGTCTTATACGTCTAGGCTTCTCAGTCATATGGATGCCCCCAACATGACTTGTAGTGGCTGGTGACATGCTCCCAACATGACTTGCAAAGGCTAGTAGTTGATCTTCAACACTTGCAGAGGTTGTTGATGAATCCCCAACATGACTAACAGAGGTTGGTGATGAATCCACAACATGAATAATAGAGGTTGGTGATGTATGTGAAGTGTGACTAGCAGTGACTAGAGTTGTGCCCCCATTATGACTTGCAATAGCTAGTTGCTAGTATTCAACATGACTTGCAGAGGTTGTTGACCAATCTCCAACATGGCTAGCAAAGGTTGGTGATATAATGCCAGTATGAATTGCAGTGACTAGAATGGCAACAGTTGGTTGCAACATTTGAGACCAAGGTTCCATGAAAGACTGGTTTTGAGAAATTCCAGGCTAGGAAGGGTTCTGGTATAAACCATGGCCTTTTTAGATAGGAAATTATTCTTATCCATATTTTTTCATAAAGGGTATAAAGGGAATTGTCACCGAGCAAGCTGTTTGCAAAGAGAAAGCGACATGACAAGGGTTACTCATGTGAGGATATATGTTTCCCCGAGATGAAGGAACTTCATGAAGGGGGTTTTCCATACTATACAACTAACTCCCTCTGGATGGAACACCAAAGGAAAGACGAAGGTCTACCATGGGAAAAGTGTTCGTAGGAATCGACATAGCGGAAGAAGGATACATGGATGGGATGTAATAAGTAGAATGACCTCCCATTTGAGAACTTCCTCCTGGAAAAGTGAAGCTAGGATTGGATCCATAGGAAGGAATATTCCAAACTCCTACTGTAATAGTTGGTTGAGGGATATGACTCCCACCAAACGAAAAGGGAGAATAAGGAGGCATCATTCCCCCAGACCCAAAACTAGGATTCACATAAGACGACGAGACAGAGGATGGCAAGTGAGAAGACATGTCTGGAATACCATGAGAAAAATGATTAGAAGACCAAGGTATTGGCTGAGTATCATGATTCGAAATACCACTCCGAAATACAAAGGATTCATACCCATGGAATGAGAAAATAGCACGCGCTAGGTAGTGCTAACTGAGGGAGTCAAGAGGACTCCACTATCCATAATAATAAAAACTCGTGACACAATACAAAATCCTAAGGCCAACTAACAATCATAGAGAACACAAAAAACAAACAAAAGGGACAATATGCACACAAATAAGACAAAGTGGCTGAAAGGGGCCTCCCTCTCTAAAGTAGGTATTCCTCGCCCAAGAGGGGAATGATACTCCCTTCAAAAGATCAGAGGTATCTGAATCAGTTATAAGGGCCCTCATTGGATTAACAACTAGTCGGTCAGATCCTCTCGGAGAGGTAATCCTCCATAAAGGATGTGTGTTGTCTGACCCTTATCTAACCCAAGGTACCTGCAGAATAACCCCTACAAGTAACATACATGGGATATATATGTCAAGCATCTAAGCCACCAGGATATAACCAATGCGCAGACGAATAGTTGTAAGTCAGGTCCACTATATGGGCAGGGTAGCAAAGTCTGAAATCTCAAAAGCACCGCCTCTCACAGAGGTAACGGTACTAGCAAGAATGAGAATTCAAGGACTAAACAATATCTTGATGTAAAGACCCTACTGTATGCAAACAATGACAAACCAATTAGAATATCAAGAAGCAAACACCCAACCCAAGATGCAAGGACAACCAATGAAAAGGATGATGAGAAAGAAAAACCACCCAAAAATTCAACCAAAGAAAGGTTTCCTACCACTCTGGAGGAACTCAAAAGTTATTACAGAGACCTAAGAAGACTCAACAACCATCAAAACTTACCCAAAAAACATCACTCAACAATCAAGAAAAAAAGGATGATGTACACAACTGTTCAACATAAAACAACTTATGTACGTGCCCTATAGAATGACAACTCGTGTCTATCAAGGGAAAACCCGCGTATATATATTAAACATTCCCAGGTTAAGGATAAGGCGAAGAAACTAAGACTCAATATGAAAATAGGTTTTTAAGCAGTCATACGACAAAAAAACTCAAGATAACTGAGAGCAACCAAAGGAGAAAAACACTCCAAACCTTGAAAAGAAGATTCATTCCCCAGTATGGTCGCCAATACTTTTATGAGGAAAATCACTCTATGGCACGGGGTAAACCACAACAGACGGAACTGACTGCAGAAATCAACTCTAATCTCAAGTATGCTATATAAACAAACATGCTAACAAGACAATATAAAGATCCTATAGCATCCAGACGTTCGATGAAGTCCATCGTTGAGCACTTGAATCAAACCTATACACCTGCAACTTTTCCTTAACAACCAAGATACACAAGAATATGGTGATAATATATAAAGTTATCACATATAACATAATAATCCATCAATATTCATAACAAATATGCCCATGGAATAACAATTCAAATATTTTCAAGACATTAATTGGAGGAGAAAAGAGTATTTCTATTAAAATGTAATCAACAGAAGTGTATGAATGACAAACTTTTGTGTCTGCAAGTTCAGAACCGAGAAAATAATTCCCTTCCAGCTAGACCTCCACCACTTCAATCCTCCACCAAAGGAAAGCTCATATAACATAGACAATGAGGTTATCCATCAAATAGGGAAGAGATTGGGGGATGAACAATGTGTTCAGACTTAAAAGGACAAAGGGATGCAGACTCAATATGAAGTGAATAATTTCTCTAGAGTAACTTTTCTCTCAAAGTTGAATTCTTCTCCTCTTTCCACATGTTGATATGACCCATTTATAGCCTTCAAATGGAACTGAAGGGCCGAGTTGGAATGTTTCAAGTATATGAAAGTTCAAGGATCATGGATCTCATGACGTGACATGGAAATCTGACACTATTTTTTAATTTTGGGCACAAAACACGATGTATGCGGGCTATAATGGTGCAACCTGCGTATACACATGTATAGCTATTAGGGTGCGTATATGTGGAAAAATATTTTTTTATCTCCGGGAATTACAAAAAGGGACTTCAATTCTGCATAGGGAAATGGAAAATTCCTTCTAAGAAAGTTGCATGGGGTGAGGAAAATATTTCTATAACACTCATATGTTCTATCCCAACTATCGACTGTACCTTCCCAGAGGTTGACTGCGAGTTGGTAACCTTAGTTTCCTATATCTATAGGGTTAATACACAAGGTGACAACGAAGGGGAGTATTTGTTGTACCTAGGCCATACATTTATCAAACTCACTCGAGCTCCTTGGAGGGTAAACCCCCGGGTAAAACTGTATGGGAACTTGCACCAAGGCGTAAGTCTGCTAAGAAGGTCTCCAACATAACTGATCCACCCACTCTATCCCAACCCCTTCCTATATTGATCTTGAAATGTTGGATTTCATCACCAATTAGTGGTTTCATTGTGGGAAGGTTTGTTTGATTGTTTACTTATTATATTTGTAGTGTGTGTTGTTTTCTTCCCCTAGTGGACCTTAGGTCGAATCAGTGTCAATGGTGTCAATTCTCAGAAGTACTAGCAGAGGAACCCCTTTTCCTGGGGAACCTTTTTCCTTTCCTTATTTTGCAAATGTTGGTCCTCCATGCATTGCCACACTGAGTCTTCCAAGACTCACCATCAAATTATTGGTTTGGTTGTTCCCCACTCCAATGATCTCGACTTTTCCCAGTGCTTATAATGCACCTAATGCTTCAGATGTAATCACACCACCCACAAATAAACCTCATGATGACCTTTCACCTTCTTCACTCGTTAGGTCTCCTTCCCTTTCTCCTTTCTTTCCTAGTGAAATCTCTAAAGTGAGTACCCAGGTTGATAAGAAGAAGAAGAAACAAAAGGAGGAGAAGAAGAAGAATCAGAAAGATACCAAGCCTCCAACTGTATCAAGCCATGTTGGATCCAAGAAACCAACTACTGTTAATCATATTGGGAGTGTTGATAAAGTCGACAAGTCTAAAATGAAGAATCCTAAAACCAAATTCCCTTGAAGGCTTTGTAAGGGTGACCACTTTCTAAGGGATTTCCCTGGTCTCCCCAAAGTATTAGAAATCTAGTCTTCCATGTCATCAGCCCCTATTGGACACACTGGTGACACCCCATAAACTAGTGATGTTAAGGTTGATAAGAATAATAGAACCGTAAAAGTTTCTTGTATGTCATGCGAAGGTGATCATCACTCTCACCTTTTGCCTCGTATGGACAAGGCTTCTTGTATTTCATAAAATCTTCAACTTCCAACTGGTTATTGTAATATCTCTCCCAACCCATCGTTAGTTGATGGACTGGTCAATCTGGTTCCATCCCCAGCCAATATAGTTGATCAGGTGGTCAATCTGGTTTCATCCTCCATTGAACCAATAACCCAAGTAGCTGATCTAGTTCTGTCATCAGTTAGCCCCACTTTTCATCTAAAGAGTGAACCCAAAGTGGTTGATCTAATTCCATCATCGATCGATCACACTCCTCCATTAAGGAGTGCAACCCAAGTGGTCAATCCAGTTCCTTCATCGATCAATCCCACTCCTCCCTTAAGGAGTGTTTCCAAAGTGGTTTCTCCAATTCCATCATCGGTCGATCCCACTCCTCATTAAAAGAGTGAGGATGTCACTCAGGTCTACCTCGTTAATAATGATTCACCCAAACAAGGGGGCACTCCACCCATCCTGATGACACCCCCTTCAAGCACTTAGATGACTTATATTGATTGGAATCATTTGACAAAACCACGTCTTCCTTCTTATGTGCTTTTCCAAATCACCATGCAGGTTTGTGATAGGAATATTCCTAATGCTATAATAGATGAAGGTGCTTATGTTATCATCTTATCCGTGAATGCTTAGCAAGATTTTGGTTCCCCGTAGCTTGCGTCCATGATTCAAAATTTGATGACCTTTGACAGAAGCGTTATTCAAACTTTAGGGATCCTTCCTCATTTTTTGATTACTTTGGGAGGAAAAATGGTCTACATTGATGTGATGGTAGTGCATGACCCCTTGGATATTAACCTGCTCCTCGGGCAAGACTATGTCTATGTTATGAAAGCTCTTGTGTCCACTTTATTGTTAGATCATGTTGTCATTGATGCCAATAGTTTGATTGATTGATGTCAAGTGATTGATTGATGTCAAAGGATTGATTGATTGGTGATTGATGTAATATAATATGTATTGTCCTTGATG
>JASDQU010108993.1:125719-136699 GCA_032191745.1 Picea mariana | reverse complement strand
CAATTCTAGAACCACTTACTGGTTCATCAATGGTGGAGCCGGCACAAATACAAAAGCTGAGCTTCTGGGCTTATGGGCCACGCTCACACTTGCCGCACTTTGGAATATTGATGACCTCCATGTCTAGGGTGACTCGAAAATCATTATAGATTGGATCACAAACAAATGCAAGATAAACTCCATCCATTTGGAAGGCTGGATGCAAAAAACGAGAGACCTTACACAACGCTTCTCCAATCTCAATTTTCAGCACGTTCCTCGCTCCTTTAACAGGACTGCAGATGCTCTCTCAAAGAAAGCTCTATCTGAAGTGATAGGGAGGCTCTCGGTCTATCACTATGATAGAGGGATTGAGAGCCCCATTACCTCTCTAAACATTTTCGAATGAAGCGGCCTGCCCACTTATTTTCAGCACTGAATTCTGGTCCAGGATTCGATCATGGTTTTCTTCTCCTTTAAGTTATGTTTACCCTCTGTCTATGCATGGAAAGCTTTCTATTGTTGTTATAGTCTGTATGGGCCAACAATGCGAGAGCATTTTGGACATTCTGTATACAGTCCACATGATGTAAATGAATTTATTTGATATAATAAATTCGAGTTAATTTTTTTTGGAAAAAAAAAAAAAAAGGTTTATGTTGAGAGGATAAAGTTTTATAATAAAGAATTCAATTTTTGAGTTCAATGTTTAAAAACAACACAACTGTCTATTTGTCCAACATATTTCTAAATTATATCCACAATAGAATACTTTTACGGTGATTCTATTAAAACTTTGTGGTGACTTTTATTAAAACTTATGCAGTGATTCTATCATATGGACCCCACCGCAAATACTATGTCGTGTTATGTCTCTGCATTATACTCTTTGGTGATTTTGATTTAATCTTTGCTAGTGATTTTAGGGTTATATCCTGCGGTGATTATGATTTAAACTCTGCGGTGATTCTAGATTTACAGTCTGTGGTCAACTTTGTGTTTTAAACTTTACAATGATTTTGATTCTCGATTTACAGTCTGTGGTCAACTTTGTGTTTTAAACTTTACAATGATTTTAATATTATTCCTAAGACCTAAGTCTTATGATATGATTTTATCCCAAGTTTCTAAGTGAGGGGAACAAATCACCAAGTGGAGAAAAATGTAATTCCTTGAGTGCCAAGTGTCCAGATAGAATCATGCAAATATAATGTTAAGTTTTAGTTTAAAATCAGGGGATTCTCATTCCATTCTTCCATTCCATGATTCTGACCATTGTCAAGAGAGTGTGAGATGTGGAGTTGTTGTTACCCTATAAATCCTTGGTGGTTTGGATTGAAGAAGCAGGTTTTTACGCATGTGGATCATTCTCTTTGGGTGAGAGAACTGTTGGTAATAGGTTTTCCTATGTGTTGGCCTAGTGGATGCCATAACTCTTTGAGAGCAGTCTTGTGTTCCAAGTGTCAATGAGCTCTGAGACTTCCTAGCCGACATGTTATTGAATCCCTATAAGGGAATGGGTACAATCGAAGGACTGTGGAGTAGTGAAGGGGTACACTTCCTGTGGTGGGACATGTTGTGAGGTGGAACTGCTGCTGGAGTTGGTGCCATTGGCCTTGTCCTAAGTTGTGTGTTGTGGGACCTTAGTTTGGCTTACGTAGTCTTTGCCTTAGTAGAGTCAAAGCCCCAACTCATGGGTGACCTGTTGTTGAGAGTGAATGAAAAACATAGTCTATGGTTGGGAGGAATGTCTAAGGTATGAAGTCATTCAATGATTCTAATTAAAAAATAAGTGTTCTATTATGTGTTTATTATGATTATTGTGCAATTATTTATGTTCATGTTGTTATGCTATAATTGTATATAATTATGCATGGATTATATGTTGTAGGACTGCATAATTGTGTTCATATGCAAGGCATATTAATTAATAAATGGTATCAGAGAATTAATGGGCTGAATTGAAGAAAAATTGAAAATTAAGTGCTTGACAGAAGTTGGCTTTTTAGTGACTTGCGCCCATAAGTGATTCTGGGGTGTGTTACATCACTCCACAGGTGACACCTTTCTCCATGCTTGCTAGTTGAGGTGGACCTGCATCCTCACATGGCCAAAGGGCATCGACCCCGCACCTATTGCTAGACATTTGGACATAGGCCTTTGGTCTCACACCATCGAAAGGATCATTTAACCACACCTCGTGGTTTATCCAAAGTTCGCATCCCACAATACTATCAAGCTCTCGCTATCGAGCTTACCCCTTTATTATGAGCTTCATGAATGAACTTTCCTGGAAGGGATTCTCTGCAAGACTATCAAAATCATGCCATAAGAATGCCAACATAACCCAATTCACGACTCTTTCCGAAGTCTAAAACCTGTAAAGCTATTTGGCTTGTTCCTTCAGGCTCACTTCTTCGAGAAGATTTCCTAAACTAGGCCTTCCAAAAATGTTCTCCTGAATAGGCCCTCCCTACTATCAATCTCCAACAGACGACCAAGATCTAATCTCGATGCTCGATGTATGGTCATGATTTATCCTTGGTACTTGGTTGATCCCTCTCGACACTTACCATTGGAAAATGCAGGTCCCACCTGTACCCATTTGCCACATGGAGATCTCTGACTCATATGCCCTTGTTGACATATACCTAATGATGGGCCTACATCTATCACTCAACTGAAGTGGCACTTATGTCACCATTTGTTTACTTGTCCTCTGACAAGGCACTCCAATGGGACATGTTGATGTGGCATTCACTTCCGCACCTGGCCCTTTCGAGAGAATGTGCTCGTTTGATAAAGTGGGCAGTGGGTGATTGCTCCAATCAAAGGTTTAGATCACCGTGAATTCCCAAACTGAACGATTGTTAACAAGGTTACATGAATCTAACAGATCTAATGGTCGAAATCTATTCAATCCAACGACCCATATCCATTTCGGGTTCGAAGGTGCTTGCCAGTTAAATCTGTGAGACACACCTCTTCAGAATACAAATTCACTCTTGGACTTTTCGAACAAATCCTTCCAAAGCCATTTTCCCTAAGGATCCAACAACTGATAACTTCCTGATCTGATGGCCCACAACCTTCTCGGGCTCAAAGATGCACAATGGTCATTCGATCGAACTAACCTCATCGAAAATTAAAAAAGCACTACTTGGATTTCTTAATGAATCCTCCCGATGACTCCTTCCTGAAGGATCCAATGGTTGAGGTTGATTGTGATCGAAAATCCTCGATCTTTTCGAGATTACAAGAGCTCGACCTTTAATGGCCCATTCTTTTTCCCAAATTTAACAACTAGATGACATTTGTCCCTTCTCTCACCTTCCAGTAAGAGTTCCACTGCAAGGTTCTGTCATGGATATGGAATGAAGGGATTTAAAAAAATAAAACCTCTATTTCATGAATTCCTTTGACCAATCGATGTGGACCTTCAAGCCGAACACGACCATTACCAGTTATTAAGTTATAAAAATTTAGGGAAGACCCCAACTTCCCAAGTGAATAGACTCTTCACTCAATCCATGCCATATTCAAATATTTGGCCATGAAATTATAGATTAATTTCATATGCATTCAAGAAGATCACAAGCATTAAAATTTACCCAACATACAAGAAATTCAGAACATTCATTCATGTCATTCCTCATGGCTATCATCTCATGAATGTTTCAACTTCATGAAATACAAAATCATGTATATTTCATAGAATAATTAATCCTTCAAACATACATAGCATACGTTAGCTATTTATCTTTTCACAAATATCGACTAGACCAACTGACTGAGGGTGAGCACCTTTCCACTAAATAGTAGGATTTGTTGCACTGTCATTTTCGATAGTAGGCCACCCACATGCCATACCATGATACCACTAGGAGAAGATAATCAATCTCTCAGAGCAAATTGACAATGTGAAGGATACTCTCCTTCACGAAAACTACTAATTGAAACCCTCTACACCCAGCATGCCCAGGGCGTCCATGAGGTTTCTCAAATTCTTTTCAAGCTAGATTATCTTTGTTCCAAGAGATCCTCTCTATTACCCAGCAAGAATCAAGCCTGCGTCCCTCTCAACTCAGGTTGAGCTCAGGTTCTCTACCCAATAACATGAGTTCTCTTTCTTTGTATTCTCCGCACATTCTTGGCTCTCTCTTCCTTATCCATTATTTCACCATTTCTTCTCTGTTTTTTTCCCCCATCTCTTCAACCCCCCCATGGGTTTCTTCCTTCCTTTTCCATGAAGCTTCTCGATCTCGCCTCTTTTCTTGTGTCATAGGGATTCAAGTCAATCATGGAGACTAATATGGGTACTTGTTGTACCCTAGATTACAATATTCACTTGTCCTAGCTAGTACTCCATACTTATATTCATTGTGGGTGGTTGGTTGTTCAACTACCAACCCCCTCTCATTAATCGTTTTCCTTTAAAATTAGGAAAAAGGGAATTAACTAATTATTCACAAAAATAGTTTATTAAGGTGGCTTGGGATCTCTAGCATGATGGACCCCCTCTATGCCCCCTCATTATTCCCTCTCGTGGTTGGTTATTACTAGTGCACCACCCTTCATCCAACTAGTTAGTTTTGTTTATTAAACAATTAATACATTTACATTATTTAAATTACAATGGCATGGTAACATTATCTCTATGTTTAGATGAGACCATCACTAATCATGATTTATTACAAATTACTCAGTGGATCAAGAACGGGGTGTTACATTTCCCTCACCCTTTAGAGAAACATCAAACTCAGTTTTATCTCCTCTTAGCAACACCTACCATGTCTTCATCCTTCAGCTACTTCAACAATGTCATTTTTCTTCATAGCCTAGTCCCTTCCACACTTCTGGCAATTCAACTCATGCCTACAACAATTGTGCAATCAAGGTTCTGCATCCTCGTGGCTACCATGGTTAGACTCTGATTGTTGTTTTCCACAGACATACCCAATGCACACACGATCCCAGTAGCACATAACATGAATTATCAAGTCTCCTCCTCCTTGTAGTCACTCACCTTCCATGCTTAGGCATCCCCTTCTCTGTTACACAGTCCCTCGGGAAATCCATCTTTCCTACCAAATATTCATCTCGCAAGAAGAGTACAGAGACTTGCAGAGTCTTACATCCAAGGTGTCCCTATGGCTTACTCTAACACATCATAACGATATCAATGGAAATCATGGAATATAGGGTTTCGATGTCATAGTAGTATCCTCTCTCTCGTGTTTTCCAGTTCAACAACCATCATCTATAATTTCATGACATCTTTTTCATCTCACCTATATCATACATACATATAGAAATCCATGAGATATCATCACATCAATTTAAATCAAGGATCTTTTACATTTGTCTTCTCACAAATATCCCATTTCCACTTATCAATTTCAAATATGTTCCATATAGGAACCAAATTCACAAACATGAAATCCCTTATCATGACAGTTTGGCTCTTGCAATAGCAAGCATAGGCCTTCCTTGTGGACTTACACCATTTCCATACCCAAGACCATCCTTCAATCAATTTATCAACCTTCATTCATCCAAATAAGTTGTTAGTATCTCATGTACATTATACTCCCATTGTGCACTTACGGTGGCTCACAATGATCTTAAATTGTACATACTGAAAATTAAATCACTTATATTTATTAATCATATGAAATAGAAGGAATTATCATTCACTTACTTATTTCATCATACCAAGTTTTTTTCATCATGCAATCAACATCACATAAGGAAACCAATGTGCCAATGTCAATGACCACATCTACACAATGCATCCTTGCATTTAATATGGAATACCACATATATGTGTTATGTATTCCACTGCAGTGATTTGGAAAAATCAACCAATCATCTCACCTCATGGCTAACTTTATTGACATACAATTCCAGGAGTATGTCTCCTGTCTTGATCTGATTATGACCTCAAAATCAGCATAACAAATATAAAATCAAAATTTCATATAATGCATTCAAGCATCAACAATGTGTGTACATTTAAGGTCCTCTACATTTACACATCAATCCAAGTATTGGAATTTGATTGAGGGAATTATTACCACAATTCCCTTGAGAATTTGTGCACCATAAGTAGCCAAACATATACCTTCATGGTTGTTATCAATTACTCTATGCTACCTGATCAACTAGTATTTGTAGAAGCTCACAGGCTCCCTTCACCAACCTTTTAATCAACATTCCTACTGATCTGGATTTATGAATGGAATGAAAAGAATAAAAAAATGAATACAATAACACGTATATACAGAGAACAACAAAACATATCTAGTGAATAATAAATTCTATTGAATAAATAAAGTAGGTTGAAACTGTAAAACTGCAGAACTGAAAACAACTTGCTCGAATGGTGGTAGTTATCTCTGAGAAGAGACATGGCTGCTATGTGCATCAAACTGAGAAGAATGATTACAATGAGACTCCAGAGGCCTTTTTAACATTACTCATGAATGCAAAAGCACTAGATATCCAAAAAACTAACCCTAGGAGATGAAACACCAAAAGTTATGTGGGTCCCAATGGGTAAGTTGGTACCTCAACTTCCTGAGGGCGTAAATTTTGCATATGACCTTTATTTTAGATGTGTGATATCCCGTTGGAAAGGTCTTTTCGATAATTACACATTATGTCATCAAACTTTGACTTTGTCTATAGTTTGATTGTGGCAATCCAAAAAAACAATGTTTAGGGCCCCAAAATATCCCTAGAAATACAGAAAGATGTACTGACATGAAAAATTACAAAATAATCCAATTGGATTAGGTGGGCGGCCACCAATATCCACCTAGAAGTTTTGTAGGGATTCAGATAGCCCCGAAAGTGTAGAACCCACAATTACAAAGAATCAGAGAAGAACATGTTGAACTAACAACTGCTAAGAGGAGTTAGTTGGAATAGGTGGGTGGCCACCAATATCCACCTGGATCAGTCCTCCCCCCTTAGGAAGAAATGGTCTCCATTGCATTGAGTTCCCTCATCAGGTGAGGAAACTTCTACCAAATTTGGCCCCGGGTGAGACACTTGCCTTGGTGTAGGAGTTTTCCTGCCTTGACAACCTGATAAAGCTGGGTCCTCTATTGGTGAGTGCCCTTGACCTATGTGTCCACTATCTGATCAGTGGATGCATGTTCCATGCAATCAGGGTTGAGATCAGTTGGTGTCAATTGTTCTGTGATCTCTGAGGTGTCCAATAATGGTGGAAAATATGGTCGAAGGAGGTCCACATTGAACACTGGGTGCATTGAGCCAAATGAGGGTGGAGTGTTGAGCTCAAAAGCATTGCTACCCATAACCTTGGTGATATTATAAGGCCCATAGCAAAGTGGGAGGAGCTTCTGAAGGGGTTGTGTAAGGTGCTCTTTATGCAAATGTAACCAGGCCTTGTCTCTCACCTGAAACTGGTGCAGTACCTGATGTTGATTATGGCGTTGCTTGTACTTACCATTGGCTTTTTGAAAAATCTCATGGACCTGTTGGTGCATGTGCTGAATACGCTCAATAAATCTAGTGGCTTTTTCCACCTCAGACTGAACATGGGAATATTATGCTTGTGTAGTTGCAAGAGGTAGTGCAACATCAATGGGACCCAAGGGTTGGAATCCTCGCCCCACCTGAAATGAGCTATGGTTGGTGGAGCTATGGAGAGCCTTGTTGTAGATGTGTTGAACATAGGGAAGACTCTCATCTCATGTACACAGATTCTTAAAGTTGTACATGCATAGGATGTGCACAGTCATATGATTGACGACCTCTATCTAGTCATCGGTTTGGGGGTGGAAAGCAGTGGATTTAGTGAGCTTGGTTTCCAACAATGACCAGAGAATTGACCAAAATATGTTGAAGAACCTATTGTCCTGATATAAGGTGATGGTATGTGGTATCCCAAAATGTACCCACACTCGTTCGAAGAAGAGATTGGCAGTATCTGTCATTGTGATGCTCTTCTTACAGGCTGTGATAATGGCCATCTTTGAAAACTGATCAACCACCACAAATACACAATCGTTGTCGTGCTTGGTGGACGAAAGGCCAGACATGTAATCCATTGAGATGGATTCCCAAGGAATCTCAGGACTAGGAAGAGGGATGTATAAGCCTTGCTTCTTCACGTTGGATTACTGAGAGGGGTGGTGAATCATTAATAGTGTAATTATAATCATTTTTCTTCAAATGTTATATCAATGTAGAATTATTATCCAATAATGAGTAGTAAGAAATAAACAATCAAACACATACACAGTACACCAGTGTTTTACGTGAAAACCCAAATCGGGAGAAAACCACAGAATGATTTTTCTTATATGTCTTGAAGAATTACATTCATTGGAAGCACCAACTTCCTTTGTTTTCCAGCTGCAATTGGAAGGAGGCTCCAACCCCCTAGTTTCTCAGGCTACAACCTGAGGGAAGCTCCAACTCCCCAATTCTCTGGCTACAACCAGAAGAAGGCTACAACCCCCTATGTTCTTCGGCTACAACCGAAAGGTGGCTACAACCACTTGCCCTTGCCCCATGGAACCATTGTCACACTATCACTGTGAGATATATCGCTGTAAACCTATACCAATAAACTTGAACCATGCATCAACCATGCATTAACCTGACCTCAACCTGTAATCAACATGTACCATAAACAAGTGCATCAACCATGCACCAACCTGTACCAAACAACTTGTAATCAACCTATAGCATAAACAAGTGCATCCAACCATGTACCAAGNCTACAACCTGAGGGAAGCTCCAACTCCCCAATTCTCTGGCTACAACCATAAGGAGGCTACAACCCCCTATGTTATCCGGCTACAACTGGAAGGTGGCTACAACCACCTGTCCTTGCCCTGTCCTACCACCCTTAAGTAGAAGTAGAATGATGGAACCACTGTCACATTATCACTGTGAGATATACCGCTGTAAACCTATACCAATAAATCTGAACCATGCATCAACCTGTACCATAAACAAGTGCATCAACCATGCACCAACCTATAATCAACATGTACCATAAACAAGTGCATCCAACCATGTACCAATCATGTGTCAACTACTCATCAACTATGACTCATCAATATGTACCAACATCATCAACTATACACCTCATGTATGTGCGCTAACTTATCAACTACTTGTCTCAACTATGTACTCAACATGTACCACAACCAAAATCCCTCATCAATTTCATCATCCAAATATGATTTGTATCTCTGTAATAGACCTGGTGTATATGATCACATTCCTAAAAGCCTTCCTTAACTTTAAAAACAAGAGATTATCATTTTCATCAAACTTTTATTTACTCTCACATGCCTAGTTTTGGATTAGTCAACAACTCTAACTTGAAGTAATCATAACATTGAACCTATAATGTATAAATCTCTGAAACTGATATACAATGTTCTTCAGTGTGTTTTATGCAATTCCTCCAAGTTTCACTACTTGGAACCTCTCAGAAAAGGAGTTATAGCAAAAATGGCATACCTTGTTGAATTCTGGCTTATTCTGGAGAGCGACCTTGTAGAGCGTGCCCCACACAAAATGTTTGATGAATTGATCTAAAAATATTACACAACATACTAAAAACTATACCCTAACCAACACATTTTGTCTCACTAAATTTGGATATGTTATGAAGAAGTTATGACGTTTTTACCCGAAACACCTGATTTTGACTATCAAGATTGGCCACAAACCCTATTTTCTACGGAGTGTAACTCCCAAAATACAACAAACCACAAGCTGAATTTTTTACCATAGATACTTGGATATGTTTAATCACTTTCATAGCAATTTCAAGGTCTGAATCCTTACAGAAAAAAATTTATAGTGAAAATGGTGAGATGACCTGTAAATAACATACCTTAGAAAGCACCATCAAAAAAATTTATCCTTCCTTGCATTTCGGTCTTATTTTCTTCACCTTCACTGTAGTATACCTAGGGAGGTAATATGGGGTACCTAGGGAGGTACCCAATGATAATTTAGTTATGTGTTATTAGTGGAAGTCAATTAATATATAGGAATGTGGCCATTCAATGTAAGGTGGACTAGGTCCACTATATTAATAAAGGCCCACTATAGTAGTTGGATGTAATAAATGTGAGAAGAATATCTAGAAGGTTCCTAGGAGATAGGGAGAGCTATATAAATAATTCTAGGCAATGTAATGAAACATAGTGAAGAATATTGTGATTGTACAAGCAAGGATTGTTTGAGGAGTTTTATCCTTCCATAAGGATTAATATATGGTGTTACCCTACCTCAAGGGTTTTTTCTATTTCTTGTGTTAATGTTATGGTGAATGGTTTATGGTTTATTCTTGGTTATTTTTAAAGTATATTTGCAGATCTATTCAGGTTCTTAACAATTGGTATCAGAGCACTTTCCTTGGGCAGACACTGTGGACAAATATTTTTTTATTTTCGCAGGAATTTTTTTTTTGGAGAAGAAAAACGAGGGCCGCGACATTCTTGAAGTTTTTGGTATATTTCTGTGCAAAATTTATAGAAAAGGGTTGTAGATCTGATTTCCTCTCAGAAAAACACCCAAGTTGAAAAAAAAATCGTCCGAAACGGAGTCCAGGAAGTCAAGATATTGAAGTTTTAAAATCTACAAATTTTCAGGATTTGTTCCACGGACGACGGCAATAAATTTTTTATTTCCACTTGTTAAGAATCAGAATAGATCTACAAATATAATCACCACAAATAATGAATACACAATATATCCACAAAGCAAGATAGAAGAAACCACACTTTATTATTACCAAAGCCCTTGAGGTAGGGCAACACCATACAATGGATCCTATTATGGAAGGGATCCTCTCATGTTCACTTGCCTCTTCGAGGGGGGCATCCTCCTATTGAGCTACCACTCCAAATACAATACTTAGCTTCATGTCTCATTACATTGCTTGAACCCATTTATATAGTGCTACCATCACCTAAGAACATTCTAGAGGAGGAATCTTCT
>JASDQU010108993.1:106248-125023 GCA_032191745.1 Picea mariana | reverse complement strand
GATGATACTACACCATTGGTACTACTTGATTAGCACAACAATTGGCATTTGTTTGAGATACATGATTGTGGCACTTGGTTCATGATGGAGACATATCACGAGTGATATGATACATTGTTTGGCATGTTGGTAGATGCACATGGTTGTCATATTGGTGGATGCACATGGTTGGCATATTGGTAGATGCACATGTTGACATGTTGATAAAGGCATATGATTGATACATTCCATGGATGATATCTTTTGGCACATTGCATGATGTTGATGTACATGGTTGATGTACATAGGTATTGTGCATGATGAGCACACATTTTGTACAGGATATACTTCGTTTATATTTTGCTCATGATTCTTTATTTCATTGTTGACATATCGTTTTCTTCATGATGCTTGGTATGGCATGAGTTTGATGCATGAACAGGTCCAAGAATCGTTATATGGTAGCACAATGTTCATCTTGCATAAAAGATAGGGGATACATACCCATAGGGGGATTCATTCTTCTTCCCATGATTCTAGGAGGAGATATTTATTAGATGCATACCTAGAAAAGATCCCTATACTTGAAGAAAGAGCACAGGAGCATGATTTCAGGGGGAGAAATGGTCACAAGGGGAGTATGTTCGATGTATCTTCAACATTACATCAGAGTGATATCCCTTGTTCAAAAGGGGATATATTATTCAGAGGAAGATCAAAAGCATTCATACAGGGGGAGTAGCCCCAAGGAGAGTTCAAGAAAGGGGAGCAACCCCAAGATGAGAATGTCCCTTTGCCATTGATGTCAAAGGGGGAGAGTTAATCACATTGATGTGATTGATGTTTATTGATGGGGAGATAGTCACATTTACTATTGATGTAGAGCATGCCTTATCTACATGTTGACATCAATAATTGGTAATTGGTGTTGACATAAATGTTGGTATTGCCATCAATGCCAAAGGGGGAGATTGTTGGATCATGTTGTCATTGATGCCAATGGTTTGATTGATTAATGTCATTGATTGATGTCAATTGATTTATTGATTTCAAAGGATTGATTGATTGGTGATTGATGCAATATAATATGTATTGTCCTTGATGAGAATGCATAGATGAAGATGGATCAATGAGTTGTCATTGATACATGATGAAGATGGATCGATGTGGTTTCATTTTTATATGATGCATTGTTGGAAAAATGTATAGTTGACTTGTTATTGTCTTGTCATGATTGATAAGGTCCACAAATGGATGAACTCCAAAGTGGTCCCCTTTTGGTGAAAGCCCTCACAGGAAGACGCTTTGCAGATTGAGTTATCCTAGAAGAATGGTTGGAGGAACCTTGCTCTCATTATTGTATTATCATGATTGATAAGGTGCACAAATGGATGAAATACAAAGTGGTCCCCTTATGGTGAAAGCCCTCACGGGAAGATGCTTTGCGGATTGAGTTATCCCAGAAGAATGGTTGGAGGACCCATGCTTGTATGTGGAATAACGAGATGAAGATCAAGGAAATTGTTGGTGAAACTATACTAGATGTATAGTTCTTTTCATTCCATTTCCAGTGGTATGTAGAACGTCACATAACTCCTCACGGTTAGAGAGTTATGGCCATGAGAAATTGGAGACCCCAGGTTTGGGTAATGGACCCAAGTTTGTTTAATGGGTAACAATATGAGTTATGATATATTTTCAGAGAATTATATTCTATATGAATAGTACATGTCATTCCATTTCTGGTGGTATGTGGAACATCACATAACTCCTCATGGTTTGAGAGTTATGGCCTTACGAAGTTGGAGGACCCTCACATGTCATCTAGAAGCCCCAAAAGGTCAAAGTAGTCAAAGTGGTTTAAGTGATTTTAAAACGTAAATAATAAAGTGAAGTGATGAGTGTACTATAATTCAAAGTGAATACAAAATAAATTATTTAAATAATAAATTTAATGGATAAATTAGAAGTGGGTTAACCCTAAAATAAGGAAAGTGGGGCCAAGTGACCTAGAAGATGTTTTTAAGGAAGCTACATGGAGAGTATAAATAAGAGGAAAGGCTCTCTCATTTTAAACACACTTGAGAATATTGAATATATATATGTGTCTGAGGTAACCAAGGATATCTAAGCCTAAATTCTGAGGAAAGGTGAAGAAAAGAAGGCCAAAATGCAAGGAAGGATAAATTCTTTTGATGGTGCTTTCTAAGGTATGTTATTTACAGGTCATCTCACCATTTTCGATATAACGTTTTTTCTATAATGATTCAGACCGTGAAATTTATATTCCATTGAGAAAACATACCCAAGTATCTGTGGTAAAAAATTCAGCTTGTGGGTCGTTGTATGTTGGGAGTTACACTCCGTGGAAAATAGGGATTGTGGCTAGTCCTGAAACTAGTCAAAAACAAGTGTTTTGGGTAAAAATGTCATAACTTCTTCATAACATATTGAAATTCAGTGAGACAAAATGTGTTCGTTATGGCACAGGATTTAGTATGTTGTGTAACAGGTTTATATCAATTCAATGAATATTTTGTGCGGGCCACGCTCTACAAGGTCTCTCTCTAGAATAAGACAAAATTCAACAAGGTTTGCCATTTTTTCTATAACGCCTTTTATGAGAGGTTCCAAGTAGTGCCACCTGAAGGTATTGCATAAAATACACTGAAGAACATTGTGCATCCATTTCATATCTGTATTCATTACAGGTACAAAGTTATGATTATTTCAAGTTGGGGTTGTTGACTAATCCAAAACTAGTCATGGTTGAGACAAGCAGTTGATGAGTTGGCACATACATGAGGTCTATAATTGATTATGTTGGTACATATTGATGAGTCATTGTTGATGATTATTTGACACATGATTGGTATATACTTAGTACATGGTTGGATGCACTTTTTTATGGTACAGGTTGATTACAGGTTGTTTGGCACAAGTTCGTGCATGGTTGATGCATGTTAAGAACCAAGATATATCTACAAATATAATCACCACAAATACTGAATACACAATAGATCCACAAAGTAAGATATAAGAAACCACACTTTATTATATCAAACCCTTTAGGTAGGGCAACACCATACAATGGATCCTATTATGGAAGGGATCCTTTCTTGTTCACTTGCCTCTTCAAGGGGGCATCCTCCTATTGAGCTACCGCTCCAAATACAATACTTCTCTTCATGTCTCATTACATTGCTTGAACCCATTTATATAGTGCTACCATCACCTAAGAACATTCTAGAGGAGGAATCTTCTAGAAATAGAACCTTCTAAGAAGTCCTCTTACATTTATTATATCTAACTACCATAGTGGGCCTTATTTAATAATATAGTGGACCTAGTCCACCTTACATGGAATGACCTCCACTATTATCACTATGGGCCCTCTGGAACCCCCCACTACCTCTCTAGCTACCTTATATTCCATCCCCCTTATGAAAGCGTTGTCCTCAATGCTTGATGTACAATCATATACCAGGGTCCCATGGATAATTATGGACCATAATGCTGAAGAAGACTGAAGAACCAAGGTCCCATGTAGAAAGGAAATCCACCATGCTGAAGTAGTCCAACCACCATTGTAAGCTTGGGTCCCATGTCCAAGTGCTCAATTGAACTCCCCATGGAAGATTTTGGAACCCAATAACCAACTCCAATTGATGCTCCAAAGATTGACACCTATCATGTGGATCCAAATAAGAAGATCCATCCACATAGTGGAAAAGGGTCATAGCAGAATCTGGAATAAATAATACCACTGTAGAATATGTAGACTGAATGCTAGTAACTAGCTCTTGATGTGGGACATTGATGTTCTCTACAGAAGGTGGAGTAGAGTCATCAAATAAAATATGAAAGTGGTTGTCATCCCATAAATGACAACTATCCATATACCAATCATCACAATATGCCTCAAAATCATACCAAGCATATATTTCTTGATTATATTCATCCCTGAGGCCTTCCATAAGAAATCTCTCCTGCATGTTCGTCAATGAATCTTGAATACTACGAAAACTATCATTGAGGCCGTCTATGAGGCTGTTTGTGACGCTGTTTGTGAGGCCATGTACAAATGCATCCAATCTGTCATCCAATGTGTGAAACAATTGGGCTTTGAATGATTCAAGAATTTATTTTAGGTTTTGAGAAGAAATAGCCATCTGAGCATCCTATGAACTCACCCAATAAGTTATGGCAGAAAATCGCGGCTTTTTTCTGGAAAACCCTAAAAAACTGTTGAAGTTAAAATGCTCATAACTTCACTTTCCGGACTCCGTTTTGGCTGATTTTTTTTTGAAATTGGGTAAAATTGTGAGAGAAACTCAGATATGTAATTTATTTGGGAAAATTAGGCCTCAAAATTCTACAGAAATAAAAAAAAAATTCTCACCGCCGTCCGCGGAAAAAATCCTGAAAATTTGCAGATTTTAAAACTTCAATATTTTGACTTCCCGGACTCCATTTCGGACGATTGTTTTTTTCAAATTGAGTGTTTTTCTGAGAGGAACTCAGATCTACAACCATTTTCTACAAATTTTGTACAGAAATATACCAAAAACTTCAAGAATGTCACGGCCCTCGTTTTTCTGCTCCGAAAAAAATTTGCAAAAATAAAAAATATTTGCCCACAATGTCTGCCCAAGGAAAGTGCTCTGATACCACTTGTTAAGAAACTGAATAGATATAAAATTATAATCACCACAAACACTGAATACACAATAGATCCACAAGCAAGATAGAAGAAACCACACTTTATTATTACCAAACCCTTGAGGTAGGGCAACACCATACAATGGATCCTATTATGTAAGGGATCCTCTCCTATTCACTTGCCTCTTCAAGGGGGCATCCTCCTATTGAGCTACTGCTCCAAATACAATACTTCTCTTCATGTCTCATTACATTTCTTGAACCCCTTTATATAGTGCTACCATCAACTAAGAACATTCTAGAGGATGAATCTTCTAGAATTAGAACCTTCTAAGAAGTCCTTTTACATTTATTATATCTAATTACTCATTTATTATATCTAACTACCATAGTGGGCCTTATTTAATAATATAGTGGACCCTAGTACACCTTACATTGAATGGTCTCCACTATCATCACTATGGGCCCTCTGGGCCCCTCCACTACCTCTCTAGCTACCTTATATTCCATCCCCCTTATGAAAGCGTTGTCCTCAACGCTTGATGTTGATAGATTGATATCTGTTGAGGATTGTTGCCTCATCTCACTTGGTGCTGAGAATGTAATTTGAGTATTGCATATAGAGTTGGTTCTCTTGTAGAGTTGTACTCTATTCAGTTGTTGCTGAAAACCCCTCGGATTGAAGTCCATAATAAAAAGAAAAGTTCTACATACATCTTGTGTTCTTTGTGTTCCTTGTGGAGATGATTTGTTGATGATATGTTGTTGATATATGTTGTTGATATGTATTCATGTATAACTGATTATAAATGACAACAATGAGTAATGAGAAAATGTTGAATGTTAACTAAGGATTTTTTTGTGTAAGAGGGAAGTTTTGGGAAAAAGATCCCCACACTTATTCACCCCCCCCCCCTCTAAGTGTGGTAGGTGTGTCCAACATCTATTTCGACTGATATGTTTCCCTCACAATGGAAACATAGTAAATATTTGCCAACTTTCATTCATTGACCCTAATTAGATGATCAACCATCCTCCTTCTCTGAACAGTCCATACATGCCAACGATGTCTGCCCCGCCACAGGTCAATTATGTAACGACCTTTCTCATGCATTCAACTCTAAATGAGATGGAATTTGTCTCTTCTCCTGACTTAGATATAGTATTTGACATGGTCATATCTTCGATAGGGGTATTAGATCCAGATCTCCCTACCCTTATCGAGGTCATCAACATGTATTCCTTCTAGAGTGTTTTTCTTCCATCTAGTGAAGATCTTCTGGAAGCCATGGTTGACGTTTGTCCTTTGACATGTATTTATTCTAGAGAATTATCCTCTTGGAAGCCATTATCAAAGAGAAGATATGAGAATAGTTTTTCTTCTCTATGGAAAGCTCATTAAAAAATGAAACATAAGCTACGAGCATAGTTTTTCTTCTCTGTAGAAAGGTCATTAAAAAATGAAACAAAGGTTATGAACACAGTTTCTCTTCTCTATGGAAAGATCATTAAAAAATGAAACATAAATATGGGGATTGAACCTAGAGCTACAAGCATAGTTCTTTTCATTTGTCAAGATCGTTAAAAAATGAAACAATCGCCTCTCTTGTTGAGTTGATCCTTTAAATAGGTCTCGTAATTGAACCTTCATTTCATCCACCCCTATCCTTTTTCTCCATCTGATACAAAAATTGGTGACAAACTCAAAGTCGATGAATGAAATGAATCTTGGGAAGGCATGTCTCCAACCTTTGATTATCATTTTGGAGTTAAACCACTATCTTCTCAAGTTGGGGGAAGAGTACCAACCACCCATGGGTATCCCTCAAAACCTTTGGAAATTACGTTGGGAAATTACAAGCATAGTTTAATTTTGTTTCAATCTTGTGTAAAAATGAAATCAATTATGAGCTTAGTCTTTTTTGTTTCTCGTGCTCGTAAATACATGAGAATGTGGTCGAGTATACTTTTATCACTTTTTCAGACTCGTAAAGGTTATACGAAAAAGGAACCCATTGGATTTTCCTTTAAGCTCTTTTCAGACTCTATAAACATGAAAAGATTACTGAGCTATCTTGTTGTCTTTCACGCTCGTTAAAGTGAATTAGAAAGCACATTTGTTGAGCAGTATTTTATCTCTTTTTTGTTCTCATCAGACTACTTTACGAAAAAGAAACACCCTTACCATCTAGTTAGGAGAGTTCTCCTAAGTATTGTTTTATATTTTTTCGGGCTTAGGAGACTAAAATTAAGAAAAAATTCCATCTGGGAGTTTCCTTTAAGTGTTTTTCAAACTATCTAAACATGAAAAACCACTGAGTTTAATTTATTTGGGCTCGTAAACCATACATTGAAATTCCTATTTGGGATCGAACCACTCCTTCCTAGGGTTCGTTAAAAATACTCTAAAGGACTCGTTTGAAGAATGAGCTTATATCAAGCATGTGTTATGCTCCTTGAGCTCGCTAAAATAAAAAGTGGTACTCATCTATCTAGATGGGGAAAAAATTGAAGGAAGTGGGTCAAGTTTCTTAATATCTTTTAAGGAAACTCTTGTGTTCACCCTCGAACATGAAACTTGTTTTCACTTTTCCATACACTTGGATAATCCATTAAGCCTTTGCATTGAACCAATACTATGAGTCTTTCTACTCCTTTGGCTCATCCAAAGAATGCCTCAACACTCACTGCATTATGTTTTGGTCCACTCTAAGTCTATGCTGCCAAGTATTATGTTGTGCCTCAGTGTTCAAGGGAAGCATTCGCCTCAAAAGTCAGCCATCTACAAGGTTATCAGTTCCCATACCTGTGTCATTCTATTTTAATCTACTATATATTATCACCCTCATGTGACAAGTTTCTTATCGATTGATGGGGGATACATAAATGCCCTCCTTCAACGAGTCTTTTCTTGTCGACTTCAAAAAATTATCTAATAAATAGACTTAGGAACACATTAGTACCTTGGGAACTGCATGCCTCAATGGAAGGCCTCCTCGCATTCGGTAGTGGGTATGCATCAATGACCCCTGACCGACTGATTCCACGAATGCTCGACTTCAACTCATTTTTCACATTCACTAGATTGTACTTTAAAAGTACCTTGAGAGTCATCGACATCAATGGTGGTTTATCTCGCACTTCTTAACAATATACCTCAATGATCGGTAATTAAGTGGTTTATGTCATGTTCGACATCAAATCATCTATTCACATGGAAAAAATCGTACTGTTATAGGATCGGGATGAAGACCTTGGGTTGAGTATTCATCTGCATATACACTTTACCCAAGTTGCAATGGTGATTACCCGACTGATATACATGTTTTAACATAGATCCAATTTGTATTAGTCTGTGGCTATGTTCTTATCACTTCGTAGCTCTACTATGTATTCTCTCGTGGTTGTGATCAAGTCAGGTCATGGAGAGATGGATTCACATTGTATCTTTGGTGGCCATCTCCTTATTCAATATCATCATGGATCCACAGTGTATTTATCGACAGCCGTGCTTTGAGTCATTTGTATTCCAAGCATAGGTATGCCTACCTCAGGAATGGAACACATATTAAAAATGTTTGTTGGTTGTCTGTAGCTTCTACTAGGTTCTCCAACTCCATACCCTTGCTTCGAAGAATATGCAAAGTGTTTCATCCATCAACATTCCTTTTTTGACTTCACACTTTGGGGTGCAATTTGTTACACATCAAAATTCCTCACTTCAACCGTGTCGCATTTTCATTGTCGCAAGTGTCATAAGTGTCATACTTTTTGTCTCAAGTGTCACATTCACTTTTTCTAAGTGTCGCATATCAAACGACACCATGAAAACACTTGCTACAACCCCTAAAACATGTTAGAAGAAGAAGTCCCATCATCTAATAGTCCGAACAAGTGTTTTTACTATGGAATTACTCATCTTGGTAAATTTTTGGAAGATCAATGCTCTCCTTCTCATATGCAGGGAGTGCTAGCACTCCTTTTCCATATCAAAGGGAGTGTTGCAGCACTCTGTTTCCTATTTTAAGGGAGCATTGAGTTGGTTGAGGAAATCTTGGAAGAAATCCCACTTTCCTCTAAAGAAAACTATGGATGCATTGGGTTAGTTTGGCTCGAATTTGACTCCAGGGCTACATCCAAGGAGGATATCACAACTATTGGAGCCATATACTCAACTAATTCCAAATATACCCAAGGTAGTTGAGCCTCTCAAATCCTATAAATGGAGGCATTACCATGGTGAAAATGATGAGAAAATCAACAAAGCATTGTTATTTTGATTATGGATATTTTGAGCAAGGGTTGGACAAGGATGACTTGGAGAGGATTTTGCAACATCATTTGAAGATTGTAAGTTTCCTTTTGAAGTTCTCATCTAATATACTTGGCCTATTTCCTTCAAGTATGTGGTTTCATGTGATTCTCTATGTTTAATTTGATTTGCGTAGATGAATTTGTTTTTCCTAATCCATTAGAGTAGAAGGAAGTCGCTTGTTTCTTGTTGTTCATTGCAGGTATTGATTTGTGCCAGAAGTTGGACCAAGCTTGTGGATAGAAGCATCTAGTACAAACATCGTAAACAAAGTGCATTCTACTTCACCTTTTCCTCTGTTTTTCAATAAGATAAATGATTTTATAGGAATGGTAGTGTCCAAATGATTGTTTCTGTCTTGGTATAGGGGTCATTAATCCAAGGGAAATTCCACCTGTCCACAGGGGAATATTTTCGTAACAACCATGTGCATCATCCTAAGGTATATGTTGTATTAAGGGGACCCCATTAAACATGATCTGTCCTCGATCTAGGGACATAGATTATTTGGAAAGTGTATTAGCTCTGTTATTTTGGTGTCGAAGGATATGAAAGTATTCAATTGAGTGCAATTTCTCCCCTTCCTTAACAATTATTTGATATGTTCTTTGCAAACTATGTCATTTAATCGTCTTAATATTTCGAAGGCCATTGATGACCAATTCATAATCACCAATTACAATGAGGTATCTTCTTCGGTCTTCCCGTATAACTTTTAGGCCCAGAAAAATAGAAAAGGAATCGACCCGAGTATTGAAATAATGAACAAGGCCCCAAACAAAGAAAATATCCTTTTCTCCATCAGAGTCATAAAGAACTCCCCTCGCACCTATCACCCTGAAAATGAAATAAATTATTAATTGAGGATGATGTTGGTTAATGTTCATTGAGACCAAATTTGGTCTATTGGACCTTAAGAAAGGTAAGGAATCATTGTTTTCTTTAGAATTTTATTTTTGTACTTGAAAAGATTTAAAATAATCATTCCTAAATTGTTTTTGTTTTGATGACTTGAAAGGTTAGGAAGGTTGTCATTGTAACAAATATTTTGAAATTGTTATCTAATGTGGGTGTACGTAGGACATTCTAAGAGAAAGTGATTTTCATCTTCAACCTTGTTACTGTCACAATGATGACAAATTAGTTTTACCCACTACACTTTAGGAATTGTACAATGCCCTGTTTCACTATGCAACTCACGAACACTTGTTCCTATTTAAGCAATGCTGATTTTTTCTTTACACTAGTCAAAATAGAGAAATAATTTTGATATTCTAGATTATGGTTGATCACCTCCTTATAGTATATTAATTTTATTTTGTCCTCTAATTCTTTATTACACCAAAATCTAGCCTGGCCTTTATCTCTTTTTCTGTGGCTTTCGAGCTATATGTTGATCTTCTTTTCCAAAATAATTCCATATAGCTTGGCTAAAAGAGATATAATCATAACGGTCCTATAATTAGAGGGGTTGTTTTTATCCCCACTTTTAAAAGTAGGTACACTTAGGATTTGAGTCCAAGTTTTAGGGAAGCCTTTCTTGACTACTAAATTGAAGAGCTTGTGGATGTCAGAGATGAGGATAGGCTCTCCAATTTTAAATATTTTTGCTTGGTAGCCTTTGATTTCCCTTTTGCAAGCTACTTAACCCCAAACTATGTTGTGGGGGAGATGTTGGCTAATGACAGTTTGGAACCAAGCTTCAATGTAGTCCTTGTTTCCTTGGCTCTCTCTGAATAACATATCATGAGGCTCTTCTGAGAAATGGTTATCACACTCCGTGATGCACAAAGGATCTGCTGACAAACATGCCAAGAATTCATCGATCTCTGGCTCTAGTGTTTTCTCTTCATCTGATGTAGTCCATAATTCTTCGATTTCATCTATTTGCTCACAAGGGTGACTGGAAGAAACTTCTAGATCCTCCTCATGTGGAATATGGCCATGCATCTCTGGTTCCTCTACTACTTCTTGAAAGGAAAACTCATCCCTGGTAGAAACTTTAGAGTGTGAGTAAGGATTTGAAAATATCCTTGCAGGGGTATGTCCTCCTTTTCTCAACAAATGCTTGAACATCTTTACATTCTTTTGGATGATCTGCTAATCTCTATCTCACACATGGACTAATACATGGGATTCTTACAAACTGAAAACTAAAACTTCAAGGAGATAAATGAAATCTTACACACCACACTTGTATGAAAGGAAACACACTTTCATGAAAGGAACAATAAAGGCTTTGGGTAAACTCCCAATAGTGACTGCGTAGGTTCTTACCTCCCATCTTACTGCTTCCCCTCCCCCAAGCTATGTAATTTAAAGGCAACACATTTGCATGAAAAGAAACACACTTGCATGAAAGGAACAGTCAAGGCTTTGGGGAAACTCCCAATAGTGATCGCGTAGGTTCTTACCTCCCGTCTTACTGCTTCCCCTCCCCCAAGCTATGTAAATTAAAGGAAACCTATCTAACTAGGCTTTAATCCCTTTGTAGCACCTCCTCGGAAACGACGCCAAAAATGTTGGGGGAAATATATGTATAAATTCCAGACATCAAATAATCAACCCGGGGCTCGTAAGATTTGATATGCAAGCACAGGAAATGTGGAATAAAATCCAATTCTAGCTTATGCTAACAAACTGTAGGAAATGAATCACTAAGCAATGAATGAAAAGAAAGGAAACACGCTGCAATGTATTCGAAGGAATTAGATCTATAGAAGAACTATCTAATTAAAAGACAATGAAAGTAGCACAATGTATGTAGAGAATGGGCCCCCCTGCAAACCTAACACACACTGTGAAAAATATTACATACTAAATGAGTACTTCAAAGACGGGTAGAATATCAGTAGCTGATTTTTATTGAATGAAATGAAGGATTACAAATGTTCAAGCATGGCTCTCCAATACTAATTCCATCCTATGTCAATACCAATCTCCCCCCACTGCATCATGGCTGTACATATATACAAAAAAGAACAAGGGAATGGATCAAAACTAATTCCCTCAAATCAGCCTAGTCTAAGCATAATTAGCTTACAAGATATTTGATTTCCTCTTTATAGTTGATCTTGGTTTGCAAAGATAAACAAGACATGATTACAAATGATTTTACATGACATAAAAATGCTGAGAATAGCTTGATTCAACATCCCTTGCTGGCTAGACGCACCCATTCATCTAGAAGATTGGAGAAGGCAGGCGCAACTGTAAATCCGGACAAACCCAGATTGGAAAAACACCGATATCTCCCTGATCGTTCATGATTTTGGAAATCTGCCTGTATGTCAGCTAAATGGACACATTATGCAGAAAACCCATGTTCCAGAATTTCTAGATTCTTTTTCATTGTCTTGGGAATAGAGGCTGAAGTCTGTTGCTGCTAATCTGGCACAATTTTGACCTGTCCTTTGACCACGTGCTATAGGTCCACACGTGTGAACTGGGTGTGAAATAAGGAACACCAAAAGTATGTTGGAGGTATTTCTAACAAAACCCATTTCTTCATTTTGGCCCCAATGGTGTGCATCTATGCTAAACATGGAGGTCTGGTGCGGGAACATAATTGTCACAAACCTTCATTGGCAAGATTAGTCTAAACCACTTCTAAATCATTAAAAACAAGGGAAATTATAATAATTAACAACATTAAGCTTGTTAAACATATCAACTTCAGAAGTGTGGGAAAATACAATAATAGGCATAATAAACAGGTGTAAGGATAGGGTGAAATGGTTAAAAAGAGACCAACTGATGATGTAAAATATGTCAAATTGGAAAACCAATAGAAGCAGTAGTTCATCACAGTTCAAAATGGTAGGACAATATCCCATGATTAGATTACTAGAGTTTCAGGGAGAGGCATCAGAGGACCCTGAAAATCATTTATTTATCTGTGAAAATATCTGGGAAGAAAAGAAGATAGAATATGAGGATACAAAACTCGCATACTTAGCTATCACACTAAGAGACCACGCACTAGACTGGTACATGAGCCTTTATGTAAACAATCCACAAGGAATACCAAAGACTATTGCAGAGGTGAAAACATACCGGTAAACGAGTTTCATAAGACAAGCTAAGAAGACCAGTACATGAATGAAATGATTGAAATAAGGCAGAAACCAGGTGAGTCTATTTGGGAGATTGATTACAGGTTCAAACCTCTAAAAGGTAAGTTGAAATATTCAATTATTGACATGCAACATAGGAAATTATTTGTGAACTCACTGTTACCACACTTGAAGTATACTTTGAGACAACAAGAGTTCCAAAATTAGGTAGAGGCTCTACAAGAAGCCCTGCAATTGGAAGAAAACCAGTATCAACAGATAGATCTAGAAATAGAGGATCTGAAGAATCTGACCTTTCAACTGAACCATAATAAGGGAAAAGAGAAAATAGAAGTTGTTTGGTGTACACTATGCATGACATAATGGCATCATAAGAATGCATGTCCAATGTTTGCACAGTACTTGGCAGGAGGGGTGTCAAACCCCTTGCCAGCAGGAGGACCATGGTGCGGTATTTGTAATATGCATGGGCATGATCCATACCATTGTCCAATGATGCATAAGTATAAGACAATACCAAAAAGTTTGTATTGCAATTTTTTCAAATCAGTGGATCATTATGATAAGGACTATAGAATGCTGGAACTGATGAGAGAAAGAACTTCATACACTTACAGGGTGCATGCAGAGATGATGACAGGGAAAGTTGCAGCTTAGTTCAACCAGGTGCCACCACCATTTAACCCTACGTAGCCACAATATAACAATGCGTAGCCACAATATTACCCCGCAGAGTATAACCAGGTACCCTAATACAACGCACCGCGAGGACATAGAGATGGAGGAAGAGGAAGAGGAAGAGGAGGATTTGGACAAGGCAGAGAGCTAGTAGTGTTACACAACTTCCAACAACCATGACATTATGAAAGGGATTGTCCACTTCCACCTATGCCATGTATGTACTATCACGTAGTAGACCATGACACAAAAGACTGTCCAATACTCTTCGGAAAGATTCAAGAAAAAATGAACCAGAACAACCATAATGTCCAGTGGATGTCTGTAGAAGCCAGGGATGATGGGAAAAACATCAATATAGTCACTTGAGGAGGAGCCAAGATAGGAGTTGATGAAACAAAACAATACCCAGCTCAACATCAATGGGTAAAGAGGAATACTAAGCCACATAAGAAATTTGATGCGAAGAAATAAAAGTAAACATTTAAGGAGGCCATACAGGAGCTTCTCAAGGAAAACATTATGTCTACATCAGTGGTGAATCAAAATAAGGACCCACCAATGTACAAGATGCCATCTTCAATGGATCACACCAGTAAAGGACAACCATCAAAGCAAGTAAGTACCATAAACAATTTTCTGCAATCATGTGTTAAGTTATTGAATGATCCATCATCGGTTAAGGTCTTGCAATATATGATAGAAACATGCAACACAGAGGTAGAAGAGAAGTTAGAGGAGAAAACAATCAATCATCTCCATACAAGAAGAAGAACAAGCAGGGAATTCAGGCTAAATGCCAACATTGGGGATTTCAACATGGGAGATATCATACTTGATTTAGGCTATGAAGTGAACATCTTTCCTAAGAATACATGGCAGTGTATGGGGGAACCCACATTATTCTATTCACTTGTCCAGTTGAAACTAGAAAATCAACACAGAGTGTTACCAATTAGAAGACTTAAAGGTGTGACAGTAGATTTGGATGGAGTATGCACTGTTGCATATTTAGAAGTGATAGAGATAATAGATGGCACAACACCTTACCCAACATTACTTGGATTGGATTGGGAATTTTATAACCAGGTTGTGATCAAATTGAAGACAAGGAAAATCACTTTTGAATCAAGAAAATATAGATTTATTGCACCATTGGATCCTTCAGAAGCAGAAAGGTTTGTAGAGGTGACTTGTTTGGATTTGGAAGAAATAAATTAGTTATACAAAGCCACTGCGTGAGAAGAAGATTATGTCAAACCAACTGCAGATGGGGTACTCAATTGGAGAATCATTACATCATGTGGTTTAAACTCAGATACAAGTCTAGAGAATTGGCAGCAGAGACTACATAAAGTCTCCACAAGGTGGTGCACAATAATAGACTACACAATACGGTGGGTTAGTACAGAGATAAGGGAGTTGTTGATTAAGGTTGGTTGTCATTGATGTCAACCCTTGAAGAAAGACCTGTAGCAAAAAGGTTTAGGTAATGGACCCAATAGTGCTTGATGTAAATATGACTCATTATTGTTTTTTCATGGTTGATAAGAAGTAAATATGGATGAACTCCAGAGTGGTCCCCTTATGGTGAAAGCCCTCACGGGAAGATGCTTTGTGGAGTAAGATAACCCATTCTTAATTGTGGAATAATGAGATGAAGGAAAGTGAATTTGTCAGGGAAAATATCCTAGATGGATAGTTCTTGTCATGTTATATCCGGTGGTATGTGGAACGCCACATAATTCCTCACGGTTAGAGAGTTATGGCCATGAGAAGTTGAAGACCCCAGGTTTGGGTAATGGACTCAAGTTTTTTTGATGGGTAACAGTATGAGTTATGATATATTTTCAGATAATACTATTATATATGGATAGTACATGTCATTCCATTTCTGGTGGTATGTAGAACGTCACATAACTCCTCACGGTTTGAGAGTTATGGCCTTACGAAGTTGGAGGACCCTCATATGTCATCTAGAATCCCCAAAAGATCAAAGTAGTCAAAGTGGTTTAAGAGATTTTAAAAGGTAGATAATAAAGTGAATTGATGAGTGTATTATAATTCAAAGTGAAAGTGGGCCAAGTGACCTAGAAGATGTTTTTAAGGAAGCTACTTGGAGAGTATAAATAAGAGTCAAGGCTCTCTCATTTGAATTACACTTGAGCATATTGAATATATATATGTTTCTGAGGTAACCAAGGATATATAAACCAGAATTATGAGTGAAGGTGAAGAAAAGAAGGCCGAAATGCCAAAGAAAAATGTTAGATACAGAAAGGTTTGGAAAATAACTGAAAGAAAGGAAGGACAGGTAAATAAGGAACAGGTTCAAGAGATTGTACTTTTAGACATTGTAGTGAAAGATGAATCCACAGATAGAAAGAAAAAAGTCAGAGCTCATAGAGATAATGAATCTACCAATGAAGATGATGATGAATCTACCAATGAAGATGATGTTGAATACACATCAAAGCAGGAATTGTTCTGAGCCATCCGGCTTAGAGACTCCCAAGTAATATGAATATTAGATAGGGGGAGTCTATGTGATAGCTGTGACAGACCAAAGAACCATCTTTCAAGCAGCTTGCAGATTTTGAGAAGACATATTCAAAGAAATTAGTTAGCAGAAGTACAGTTTGATAGTATAATGATAAATGGGTTAGCATTATGGACAGTTGCGCAAGTAGAGTCTTGGATAGTATGGACAGAGATGGATTTGTAAGAATACTTAGCAGTTTTTAATAGATATATGATAGTGGATGAGAGCATGGATTCATAGATTGGTTCAGAGAGTGGTTCAAAGACAAAGGAACATTATCATAATGGATGATAATTACACAGGAAATGGCTCAAACAATACTAATGGATTACAAATTGACAAATATTTTTTGGACATAGGTAGTGCATACATCAGTTCACATTCAAAACAGAGTAATGCTGAGAAAAAAAACTGATAAAACTCCCTACGAGCTATAGAAAGGAAGACCAGCGAATGTGAAGCACTTCAGAGTTTTTGGAAGCAAATGCTACATCAAAAGAGAAGATGGCAGAATGGGAAAGTTTCGCTCTCGTGCGGACAAAGGAATACTTGTTGGTTACTCAAGTACAAGGAAAGCATACAAGTGTTACAATCTAAGATTAAACAAAGTTGTGGAAAGCATCAACGTAACAATTGATGAAATAGGCAGACCAGAATCAAAGGAAGAATAAAACAAATCAATGGAACAACTTTTGGAAGAAGAAGATCAAAAAGAAGTAGAAGAGGAAGATGAAGATGAAGATGAAGAGAATCCGACAGAAGTAGAAGAACAAGTTCAACAAGTATCTCCAAATACACCTAGCAAACGAGTACAAAAGAATCATCCTTCAGATCAGATTATTGGAAACAAAGATGCAGTAGTTGAGACTAGAAGAAAAATCCATTCACCAGAACGAACACACCTAGCACTCTTATCTACAATTGAACCAAACTGTTTTGAAGAAGCCAACAAGGATGAATTTTGGAATAAGGCCATGGATGAAGAATTGGATCAAATAGAGAAAAATGACACTTGGGAATTGGTTCCAAGACCAAAGAATAAGAATGTGATTGGCACAAAATGGGTTTTCAGGAATAAATTGAATGAAGATGGACAGGTTACAAGGAACAAAGCTATATTGGTATGTAAAGGATATGCACAGATTGAAGGAATCGACTTTGAAGAGACATTTTCCCCAGTTGCCATAATGGAAGAAATCCGTTTGCTTTTAGCTTAGGCATGCTCCAAAAATGTTAAAGTATATCAGATGGACATAAAATCATCTTTTATGAATGGGGAACTTGAAGAAGAAGTCTACATTGAACAACTAGAAGGATTTCAGTTGTCAGAGAACACATACTATGTGTGTAAATTAAAGAAGGCCTTGTATGGTCTAAAACTGGCTCCTAGAGCATGGTACTCCTGACTAGATAAGTATCTGCAGTAAGCAAGGTTCAGAAAAGGAAGTGCAGACAACAACCTCTACATCAAGGTAAGTCAAGGTAATATTTTATTAATTGAAGTTTATGTTGATGATATTATTTTCGGTAGTGATGATGATAGGTTAAGCCAGAAAATTGAAAAAGACATGCAGAATGAATTTGAAATGTTGTTACTTGGAGAACTATCCTTCTTTCTGGGACTTCAGATACATCAAAGAAACCAAGAAATTTTTATTTCTCAAACCAAGTATATCAGATAAATGCTAAAGAGGCTAGAATGGAAGATTGCAAACCAGTTATCACTCCCATGCAAACTAGCTGTAAGTTGAGCAAAGATGATGATTCAAAGTCTATAGATCAAAGGCAATATAGGTCAATGATTGGAAGCCTACTATATGTGATAGAATCCAGACCAGATGTAATGCAGGCAGTTGGACAGGTGGCACAATTTCAAGAAGCACCAAAGGAATCACATGTATTAGCAGTAAAGAGGATCTTCAGATATCTCAAAGGAACAGAAGAGTTTGGATTATGGTATCCAAAAGGGAAAGATCTATCACTTATTGCCTACACAAATGAAGATTGGGCAGGTTGTATTGATGATCGACGAAGCACCAGTGGAGAAACGTTCTACTTAGGTGAGTGTTTGGTATCATGGCTAAGCAAGAAAAAATCATCGATATCTCTATCTACAACCGAGGCAGAGTATATTGCAGCAACAACATGTTGTACATAGGTTCTTTGGATGAAACAAACTTTGAAAGATATATAGGTTGAGTATGATGATCCCATTCCAATATATTGTGATAATACAAGTGCCATCAATATCTCAAAAAACCCGGTGATGCACTCCAAGACGAAGCACATTCCAATCAAGTATCACTTTCTACAGGAACAGGTTGCAGAAAAGAACATCAGAGTTGAGTATGTGGGAAAAAAAGAACAAGTGGCAGGCATATTTACAAAACCACTTCCACAGGAAGCCTTTGAATATCTTCGCCAAAGACTTGGAGTTATTTCTACTCCAAAAATGAATGATTTTTGAACGCTTATCTTATATGTCTTATATGTACATGAGGAAGCACCATAAGATGACAGTTTGTC
>JASDQU010108993.1:49584-91554 GCA_032191745.1 Picea mariana | reverse complement strand
TCAATATAAACCTATGTATGTGATCAAGGAATCATACAATAAAACACAACAAGCTTTATAGGAAAGAATCATATTACTGTATCATATTAAATGTGAAAGAGAGATTACAACCATGGCCTTGATGTCATAAGGTCCCTTCCAACTGTCCTTCGTTCCCCACACACTTTCACTCCAATAATTCTGAGAGCATAGATCTGATAATATTCAGAATCTATCTTGACAAAGGCAAATCTCAAAGCCACTCCAACCAAGCTAATAATTCCAAGCCAACCAAAGCTAACTTTCTCCATGAGAAATCCTCTCCTTTTATAAGTTGAAGAGGATAAGGTGAGGAGGTTAGGATGATCCCACTAAATCATGAAAGCGAGTAAGATCCAAACCATTTAGACGCCACCTCACCATAGAAATTTCTCCTTCTAGAAGATTCGAGAAAACACTTGTTTTTCCCACATGTAGGAATTCTCGCACCCTACCTATAGAGAAACCTGCGAACATCTCGCACCCTAGCTATGGTGCAAYGTGCAAGAATCAGGCATTCTCACACCCTGCCTATATAGCAACCTGCGAACTTCCTTTTTACAGGGTTTTTATAAGGGAAAATGCAACTTCTTTTCTCAGGAAAAGTTCTTCTCCCTTCTCTCTTCAGGAACTCAGGCCACTGACCCCTATGAAGGAAATAGATAGATTTACATCATTAAGGGTCATAGGGATGATGAAAATAATGTGTAACAGAGAGCCCCCCAAAGTATGAATTTAGAACAGAGTGATAGCTGAAATACTTTGTTGAGTGTGTGTAGGGAACAAGAAACAGTCGGTCGGAAACCTGCCAACAAACAAGGATATAGTACAATAATATATCATCACTGAGTTAGGCATTCCCATACTCAGAATACAAATGACTCAAAGCATAAATGCCGACATGCGAAGATCCATGTCAAGTAAGACAATTCATGGCCACCAAACATACACTGTGGATCCATGCCAATATGAATCAAATCTAAACATAGCCACCAAAAATACATTGTGGATATATGTGTTAAAGACTCAAATTTGAACATATCCACCAGACATACAATGTGGATATATGCAATAGTACACTGAATATACTCCAACACAATCTGGATCTGTCAGAAATATCTAGGGTCTTCATCTCCGCCACTCTATAGTACGAATCTAACCATGTGAATACATGTTTTGAAGTCGAACATGGTAGAAACCACTTGATTTCCGGTCATGAGTGTATACCGTTAACGAGTTTGAGGCAAATCACCATTAATGTCAATGAATCCCAAGGTACACTAGTACAATCCAACGAATGTGAATAAATGAGCTGAAGTCAAACACTTGGCGGAATCTCCCGATTAGGGGTCAATAATAAAAACCCATTGTCGAAAGAGAGGAAACCTGCCATTGAGGCATGCAAGTTCCAAGGTACCAATTGGTTTCTAAGTCTAATTCCTGGATAATAAGTTGAAGTTGACGGGAAAAGACTCGTCACAGGAGGGCCTTAATGTATCCCACATCAATGACACGAAACAAGTAACAAGATTTGAAGTAGATCAGAGTAACAAGTGATTTAGGACTGACTCAGGGATGGACAATGCAATAGAAGGCTTTAAGGACTACAGAAATGGCTGACGCAATAGAAGGATTTCTGGGTTGAATTTCATTTTGAACATATTGGTGACACGACAATTGTCTTGGAAACACTGACTCAACAACAGGGATCACAGACCAATTTGTAATCTTATAAAGGAGTATGACCAAGAGACGAGTGGATTTTCCAAACTAGACACAAGGCGAGTGAAAGGGTGTCATGTTCAAAAGTGACTCTTCCACAGAATACAGGTTTAGATACATTTCTTTCCCAATTTTTCCCCCACCATCTCTGGCAAGTAACTCTTTATTTTTACGCAAGCTTGAGGAGGATAACATATGCTTATAAATGTAAGCTCATCCTTTGGATGAGTCCCTCAGAGTATGTTTAACGAAACCTAGGAAGGAGTGGTTCGGTCCCATATGGGCCTTTCGATGTTTGTTTTACGAGTCCAATGAAATAAAACTCGGTGGTTTTTCATGTTTAGAGAGTCTGAAAAACACTTAAAGAGAACTCTCTCAGTTCCTTTTTCATAAAGTAGTCTGATGAGACTAAAAAAGAGATAAACTATCGCTCAACAGATGTTTTCTTCAAATACTTTAATGAGCATGAAAAGAACAAGATCGCTCGGCAATCTTTTCATGTTTAGAGAGTCTAAAAAGAGCTTAAAGAGGACTCGAGGGGGTTCCTTTTTCATATAACCTTTACGAGTCCGAAAAAGTGATAAAAGTATACTCAGTTACATTCTCATTGATTTACGAGCACAAGAAAAAACAAAGACTAAGGTCGGGATTGTTTTTATTTTTACGCAAGCTTTAAAACAAAACAAAACTATGCTTGGGAAAGATTTTAATTTTTACACAAGCTTAAAAACTAAACAAAACTATGCTTAGACCTGGTTTCATTTTTACACAAGCTTGAACCAGAGGAAACTATGCTTGAGGTAGGTGGTTTCATTTTTACACAAGCTTGAACCATAGAAAACTATGCTTGGACTTCCCAACGCATAACACAAGGATGGTTGGTACTTAGCCCCCAGCTTAAGAAACTAGCGGCTCTACTTCAACATGAAGTCCAGAGGCTGGAAGTATTGCCCCCCAAGCTTCGTTTCATTCAACGACAAAGGCGGAGGAAAGGAAGCTTCAAATACTAGACAAAGGACTTGACTCAAACAGAGAGGGGGAACACTATTTCATTTTTTCATGAGCTTGACATAGAAACAAGAACTATGCTCGTAACCTCTGTTCCATTTTTTAATGAGGTTGCCACAGAGATGAAAAAACTATCCTCGTACGTTGTTTCATTTTTTAACGAGCTTGAAAAAAAAAAACCATGCTCAAGTCTAGTTTCATTTTTTAACGAGCTTGAAATCAAAAAATCATGCTCATAGACCTCTGTTTCATTTTTTAACGAGATTGCCTCAGAGATGCAAAAACTATCCTCGGACCTCTTTTCTTGATCATGGATTCCAAGAGGACAATGTTCTGGAATGACACCATGTCAAGGGAAAACACTCGTTCATGGCTTCCAAGAAGTCTTCACTGGAAGGAAGAAACACACTCTGGAAGGACACCATGTCGAGGGTCGTGATAGGAGTAAAGAGATCAGGCTCTAACAACCCTATTGAAGAGATCACCATGTCAACTACTGGATCTAAGTCATCAGAAGTTGAAGCCATGGGCGACAATGCCACATAATTGACCTGTGGCGGGGGCAATACCGTCTGCATATAAGAACCATTTAGGGAAGCAATCCAGTCAGGGTTAATGAAAGAAAGTTTATCAACAATCACAACTCATCCATCGTGAGGGAAAGATATCACACGAAAAAGAGTAGACACAATAGAATTCATGGCATAGACATAATCTCGCCCAAGGAGTAAAGAAAAATCCAAGGGGTCTTAGACTACCATGACATCAATGAAGACAGTTTTCCCTCCCAAAGTTACAGGAAACTGAGGAAGGGTCCCTAAAGGTTGACTAGTTCTTCTGTTAAAAGCTAACAGATTCTATGTAACCAATGCAAGTGGAGGACAACCCAAATCTTGCCAATCAAAAGAGGACAAAATAATAACAAACGAACCCTCATCTATTATCATTTGAGGAATGCCCCGACCACAAACCTGCACTGTAATCTGGAAAGGAATGTGAGAGGGAAGACGAGGTCCAGTTAGCACACCCCAATCAAAATGGATGGCCTCATTACTTGGAGGGGGTCCTACGGGAGAAGGAGGAATACCCCTCGACACGGGAGATTCTGTATAAATGAGAAAAATGTGGGCAGTATCGGGTTTACTCTCTAGTGGGAGAGTAGGATCGACCGATGGAGAGATCAGATCGACCACTTGAGTTTCATTCTCCAAGGAGAGAATGGGGTCAACATATGGAAACGGATCGACCACTTGGGTGACACTCTCTAACGGGAGAGTGGAATCGGACTGACCGTTTTAGTTTTTCTCTCTGACGGGAGAGTGGGGTTGACTGAGGATGGAATCAGATCAACCACTTGGTCTACTGGTTCATCCAAAGATGTGACTAGATTGACCACTTGATCAACCGGATTGACCGACAGGGGAACCAGATTGATCATTCCATCAACTACAGGTGGGTTGAGAGAAAGCTTGCGATAAGCAGCTGGAAGTTGAGTCTGTGAAACAGTCATGTCTTCCAGGAATTTTGAGGCTTCGTCCATATGAGGGAAAAGGTGAGTTAGATGACTCCCTTTGCATAACATGCATGGGAACTTGACTCTACTTTTCTTCTTCCCAATGGTATCGTGACTAGTTGACGAGAGATCATCAACATGTTGTTCAGAGGCTGACGATATGGGTTGGTGAGGGTGCGTAGGCCATACTTCTATAACCTTGGATACACCAGGGCAATCCTTAAGAAGATGTCTACCCTTACCAAGCCTGCAGGGGTACTTGGGATTACGAGTTGTTTGGGCGATATTGAAATCATCAACACTCCCAGCATGATTAACAGTAACTGGTTGTTTTCCAACATGTTTGACAGTGGTTGGAGGTTTTGACCCTCGCTTATCTTTCTTCTTCTTAATCGTTCTTTTCTTCTTCTTCTTATTCACCGGGTTACTAGCTTCAGAACTTTCACTCGACGAATAAGATGAAATGGAAGGCGACATTGAAAACGAAGAAGGCGAAGAAGACCTTACTAGTGAAGAAGGTGAAGGAACAATATGAGGTTGATTCTCTTGGGGGGAAGTGCTTATGACTGAAGCACTAACTGCATTCAGGATTACCTGAGTGGAAAACAACTATACCGGTAATCCAATAGTGAGACCTGGAAGGCTCAAAGTAGCGATGTGAGGAGGACCAATGTTTCCATAAGAAGGAAAAACAAAAGGTTCCCCTAGAGCAGGGTTTCCTTCATTGGTCATTTCGGGAACTGACACCATTAAAAAAAAATCCAATCTAGAGTCCACTAGGGAGAAAAAACATCACACACTAAAAATCTAGTAAGCAAGCAAGCAAACAAAATCTTCTCACAATGAGCACACTAGTTGGTGATGAAATCCAACGTCGTGAGAACAAAGTAAGAAGGGGCTAAGAGAGAGTGGGTGGAAAAGTTATGTTGACGACCTGCTTAACGGACTTACACCCTGGTGCAAATTCCCACACATAATCATGCGTATACCCTCCAAGGAGCCCGAGTGAGTTTGGCCAACGTCGATTCCAGGTACCGTGAAGACTTGCCCCTCCATAGTCACCTCGTGTAAAGAACCTAGAGAGATAGGCCACTAAGGTTACTAATCACTACAGTGATGCCTGGGGAAACAGTCGACAGTCCGATCCACGTGCAAGGGCAGGGTATCTAGCCCGAAATCAACTTGAAAGGCTTCCACTCATCATTGTGGGTATACCTCTCAAGCGATCCCCATAATACACGTAATCTCTACACCAAGAACAACAAAGCAGGGTGAGTAACTCTGCTAGTCCCAATGCGACATCGTGATTGACCCTTGTGTTAGAAGGGCTTCCCAGGACAAAATGTAATAAGTGGATTTAACCACTCCCTAACTCAAGATTCTATGTTTGTTTGTAGCTTTGGAAAGTTATCTTTCTCACCTATTCCAAAGCCCTACAACTAATCTAATGTAGGTTTGCTACCAAAAAATATAAAAATGTCTAATCAATTTTTATAAACACTTTATTTTATGGTTGTTGTTACTCAAAAGGAAAATGGCATGGATAATATGGTTTTTTGACCGACTCGAAAATTATGCAAAGATATGAAGATGCAATCTTTTCATTTCGATGAAAGCTATGCTACGAGAAGGAGAAAACATTTATCATTCCCATATGCACGATGTCCAAAAATATATTAAACCCATCAATATCAAGATTCTCAATAATGAGAAAAAGGTAATGTACACCAATGCACGATTCATGCCCCCCCCCCCCTGGCCATGAGGGGGAATTTTTTTCATAATTTAAGATCAAAAAATGCCAAGAATCATGCAATTTCGCTACTTGAAATGCAAGGATGCCCCCAATCTAATATAAAGCAAGAAATTAAATATTTTTGTTTTAAAAATTTCACTAAAAGCAATAATGAACTTTCTTAAAACAAAGAAACCCAAACTAAAGGTTCTCTTTTAAAGCGAACTATTCAAAAGAAATCTGATCTTTCCCTAAACAATTCTAAAGAAAACACATGCTTTGTAATGGAAAGACACTAAAAGCAAGAGACTAATCCTTCAAAACCAAACAAAGAAAAGATGGCTAAAAGAAACTCAAAGAATGTCAAGAAGACTGTAAATAGATCAATATAGGCTCCAAAAGTTCAATCCAGCTGATCAAAGAAAAACTGGGTATCCAAAAGACAGGAATACCTAATCCAAAATTTTCACAAGTGAGTTCGCAGGCTGGCAGTTTATTAGAGTGCGAGAATCAAGGATTCTCGCAGGCTGGACATAGGTTGACTGCGAGGGGTTCACACTGGACTGAACACTAGGGTGTGAACTCAAGTGATTCTCATAGGCTATTGAAGAGTGCAATGCGAGAATGGTTGTAAACAAGCAAAATTTGGAAAAAGGACAAAATTTCTGAGAGAACTTTCAGATCCAGAGAGTCTTGATGGATCTCCCACAGACTCAGAGACCAAAAAACAAGCAATCAAAGCAAGGGAAACTAGACTAACTAGGAAACAATCTGTTCCCCAGTGGAGTCGCTAATTTTGTTATCAGACTAATCGGTAGGTGCAGACACTAATAGATCTCCCTAGATCCACCTAGATCTAGAACAAAACACACCAGAACATGACGCTTTCCTTAAGTTTTAGATATTGAATTTACTAACCAAAGAGGGATGGGTGACATACTATTTAAATGTGACTTCCTCTCACCATTTCCATCCTAGCTCCGTTCCAAAGCTCATACAATGATGATCCTGCAAAAGAACGCAACCAACCAAAGTGATAGTAATAGCATAAACTCAATATAAACCTATGTATGTGATCAATGAATCATACAATAAAACACAACAAGATTTATAGGAAAGAATCATATTACTATATCATATTAAATGTGAAAGAGAGATTGCAACCATGGCCTTGATGTCGTAAGGTCCCTTCCAACTATCCTTCATTACCCACACACTTTCACTCCAAGAATTCTGAGAGCATAGATCTAATAATATTCACAATCTATCTTGACAAAGGCAAATCTCAAAGCCACTCCAAGCAAGCTAATAATTCCAAGCCAACCAAAGCTAAATTTCTCCATGAGAACTCCTCTCCTTTTATAAGTTGAAGAGGATAAGGTGAGGAGGTTAGGATGATCCCACTAAATCATGAAAGCGAGTAAGATCCAAACCATTTGGACGCCACCTCACCATAGAAGTTTCTCCTTCTAGAAGATTCGAGAAAACACTTGTTTTTCCCATGTGTAGGCATTCTCGCACCCTGCTTATAGAGAAAACTATGAACATCTCGCACCCTAGCTATGGTGCAACTTGCGAGAATCAGGAATTCTCGCACCCTGCCTATATAGCAACCTACGAACTTCCTTTTTTACAGGGTTTTTACAAGGGAAAATGCAACTTCTTTTCTCAGGAAAAGTTCTTCTCCCTTCTCTCTTCAGGAACTCAGGCCACTAACCCCTCTGAAGGAAATATATAGGTTTACATCATTAATGATCATAGGGATGAAGAAAATAATGTGTAACACTCCTTGAGGAAATCTTTCAAATAACCTTTGGTTATTTGAGTCCTTGACTCTGTGCACTGTTTGCAACAACAATCCTTCCACCTTCACCTTAGTTGGTAAATTTTAAGGTTTCAACTAGCTTGCACACACCTTGCATAGCTCTGTGCCTCACTTGGACTTCTGTTGGTATGAGAAGAATGGTATCTCTTCTGAGATTTCTGAGATAAAACTCAGACTCTTGTCAACGCACACCTTGCGGGCGTTTCACTGCACTCCTTGCAGGAACTCTCGGGATGAGAAACAATTGAAACTCATTCTTCTCCTCTCTCAGACTTCATATACTTAACACAAAATCACACACTCAACACAACATTGAAACAAATGCATAAACAGAGAGAATAAAAAAACTGTAAGCATACCATTCAATAGATGTAAACAGTAAGCATCATAACACCATGAAAATTGAGTCAAAGCTTCATATGTTAGCTCAAGTGCTCCTGTACATGGATTCTTCTCTATAGTTCTCTGCTACAGCTCAACAACTTATGAAAAATCTCTCTTCTTCTATTCTAATGATCATATATCTTACAATTATACAAGGGTAAGGGTGTCTATATCCGTTTTTCCTCTTACTCTCTAAACTGTCGAATCTATGAATTCAAATCTACCTACTTTCATTAATTATGTATAAATGCCTTTACGTTCTATAGATGAGAGCGATGCTCAAGATCTGTTTACAACATCTAAGATATAAATGTAAGTACGCTTCCCCATCTATCACATTAATATCCTCTTCATTAATTTTTCAAAACATTTCAAAAACGTGCGTGGTGCTTTTCCTGCTGTCTTCCTCCTTTTACGTTGCTTGCTTGGCTGGCTACTTACGATGCTCCTGCATCATACTCCCTCACTTGAAAATTTTCATGAACTCCTTTTCATGAGCTCTTGCATGGTATGTCCATGCTTTTGAATTTCTTCTTCATCCTCCCAACTAGCATCTTCAACTTGATGTCCCTTCCATTTGACCAAGTATTCAAAATACTCTTTTCTCCTGGTCTTTTTGCTAATACTTTTGTCAATTATGCTTTCCATCTGCGGATTTTCAGCTACAGGCATTTGTTTTGACCATTGAATCTCTTTATGTTCCTTCTCTGCTCCTGCTTCTTCAGCTCTATAAGGGTACAAATCCACAACATTGAATATCGGTGAGATTCTGATCCCATCAGGTAATTCAATCTCATATGCGTTTGCCCCAAATTTCTTCATGACCTTTCACGGTCCAATCTTTTTTATCTTCAGTTTGTTATATGTTCTCCTTGGTAACCTTTCCTTCCTCAGATGCACAAGAATCAGATCACCAACTTCAAATTGAAGTTCTCGCCTGTGTTGATCTGCTCTCCGCTTGTATTCTTGACTTGAACTCTACAATCGCTCCTTGACTAGGTTGTGAATCTCCTTCATCCCTTCTGCAAAGTGTTCTGCACTAGCACTCCTGAATTCAAATTGTTCCGATTCTTTCAATTCAGAAACTCCCCTTGGTTGCATTCCATATACAATCTGGAATGGACTCTGCCCTGTGCTTCTGTTAAGTGAATCATTATAAGAAAATTCCACCTGTGGCAGAATGTGATCCCATTGACTGTGGTGTTCAGTCACTAAGCTCCTCAAAAAATCTCCCAAGCTTATGCTCATGAATTCTGTTTGCCCATCCGTTTGAGGATGATATGCTGAGCTAAAAGACAAACTTGTCCCCATTTTCTTCCACAAAGTCCTCCAGAAATGTCCAACGAACTTGGTATCCCGATCAGACATGATACTCCTTGGCAAGCCATGAAGTCTGACGACTTCCTTGAAAAATAGGTTCGCAATATGAGTTGCGTTATTGGTTTTCTAGCATGGTATGAAATGTGCCATATTTGAAAATCTGTCGACTACCACAAAGATTGAATCACATCCTCTTTGTGTCCTTGGTAGTCCCAATACAAAATCCATGCTCACTACGTCCCATGGCCTTTCTGGTATAGGTAATGGTTGATATAACCCTGTGTTCTGCCTTTTCCCTTTTGTGTGTTGACAAATCCTGCATCTGTCCACAAATTTCTTAACATATGTCCTCATCCCTAGCCAAAAATATGATCCATTCAATTTTGAGAACGTCTTATCATGACCGAAGTGTCCAACCAATCCTCCACTGTGTTTTTCTTTCAGCAAGTTCTCCCTCATGGAGCATTTTGGAATACATAGCTGATTGCCCCAGAATAATAACCCATCCTGGATCATATACTCGGTCCATTGGCTTCTGTCCCTGAGAATTGGATTCTCAGATGCCTCATATGCCTCCTTAAAATCTGGGTCATCCCTATACATTTCTTTGAGGTTATCAAAACCCAAAGTCTTGACTCTGAATTCCTGCATAAGCAAAAATTTCCTGCTCAAAGCATTAACAACTTTGTTAGCAGTTCCAGAAATATGCTTAGTTACAAAAGTAAAATTCTACATGAATTCAACCCATTTAACATGCTTTTGGTTTAATTTCTCCTGTTGAGTCACGAATTGTAAAGCATGATTATCACTGTACAAAACAAACTCTTTAGGAACCAAATAATGTCTCCATTTCTTCAGTGCTTGTATGATTGCATAGAATTCTTTGTCATATGTTGAGTACTTAATCTTCATTTCATTTAGTTTCTCACTGAAATATGCGATCGGCCTATTGTCCTGGCTCAAGACCGCTCCAATTGGAAATCCACTCGCGTCACACCTGACCTGGAATGTCTTGCTAAAATCTGGCAAAACCAAAATTGGTTGCTCCGTGACCTTCTTCTTCAACAGGTTGAAGCTCTTCTCTGCTTCTTCTGTCCAGTGAAAAGACTTGTGTCTTTTCTTCACCATATCCATCATTGATGCGCTAATTCCACTGAAATTTCGAATAAACTTCCTGTAGAAACTTTCCAAACCATGGAAGCTTCGAACTTCAAACACACTCTTCGGCGATGTCCAATTCTTAATTGCATTTACCTTTTCTGGATCCATCTTCAACTCATTTGCAGAGATAACAAAACCCAAATAAATGACTTTTGTCCTCATAAATGACAATTTATTCATATTTATCATCAATTTATCTTGATGTAATCTTCTCATTACTGTAGCTAAATGATTCAAGTACTCTTCTCCTGTTTTGTCGAATATTAATATATCATCAAGATATACAATGACGAATTTCCCAATGAAATCCTTCAGGACTTCATTCATCAACCTCATGAAAGTACTAGGTGCATTCCTTAAGCCAAATGGCATGACAAGCCATTCATACAGCCCCTCATTCGTCTTGAATGTTGTCTTCCATTCATCACCTTCTCTCATTTGAATTTGATGATACCCTCTTTTCAAATCAATCTTTGAAAAAAAAATTTCTCCACTCAAGCAATCCATCAAGTCGTCCATCCTTGGTAATGGAAATCTATATCTGATGGTAATATTATTGATTTCCCTTGAGTCTATACACATTCTCCAGCCTCCATTTTTCTTTGGGTTGAGCACTGTTGGAACAACGCATGGAATCAAGCTCTCTCGAATCAATCCTTTGTCCATTAAGTCCTGGACCTGTATCTTGAATTCTTCATTTTCCTACGGCGTCAACTTGTACGTGGATTTGTTCGGTAAACTGGCTCCAGGTATAATATTGATATGATGGCTTATACTCCTGATAGGTGGTAATGAACAAGGTAGTTCATCCACTACTATATCAGCAAATTCTTCCAGCAATTCCTAGATTTCTTCTGGTAAATCATCTATTCTCGTACTGGTCAAAACAATTTTGTGCTTCTTGACCACAATAAATTGTGTGTCTTCCTTCTTCTTAACCTCCTTAAGAAGTTCCTTCCCACTCATGAGAAGTACAGTGTTTCTCATCTCTGTTTTCACCTCTTGGTTTTTAATCGGTAGCAACATGTGCGTCCTCCCATTCTTATCCAGGGTGTACGTGTTCTTTCTCCCATCATGAATCACATTTATGTCATATTTCCACGGTCTACCCAACAATAGATGACAAACATCCATGGGAATGACATCACATAATATTTCATCTTTATATCCTCCTATTTTAAATTCAACTAAACATTCTTTAGTGACATTTACTTGACNGTTTATGTCATATTTCCACGGTCTACCCAACAATAGATGACAAACATCCATGGGAATGACATCACATAATATTTCATCTTTATATCCTCCTATTTTAAATTCAACTAAACATTCTTTAGTGACATTTACTTGACATCCTTTTTGTAGCCACGAAACTCTGTATGGGCTTGGATGTACAAAGTATCCAGCTCTAGCTTTTCTACCATCTCTGTAGATACGAGATTGTCTGTGCTACCACTGTTCATTATGACCTTGTGTTATCATTCCAGGGAACTCTCCTAGGCTGTTAGTCAGAGATGCCTGGTAAATTAATCTTTTTGGAAACTATTTTTTCAATAGTTGATGTGGGTTTGGATCAAGATGAATATCTAAGGGATGGACTGTGTCTTTAAGACTATCGAGTAATATCAAATATTACAAGGCCTTCTAAGAATGTAATCAGACAAGGATTAATCAAATAGGACAGAAGATAGTTGCTTGAACCAGATTATACTCATATAAAACAATAAGCACAATGGGTTTAGAAACAAAGGAAATAACTTATGATCTTTAACTTAATCAATAAAGTAGTGAGATGACAGTCACATGTAAATCGAATAAGCATCAATAAAGAAATCATTCACTCATAAGATATCATAGAAGAGAGAAGAAAGGTCTGAAAACATAGATGAAGGAAGCTTGCAATCTTTCATATATTAAGAATAAGTCTCATTAACAGTAGCATCATATAGAAACCAAAATCGAACCTTGTGTTCATCTTCAGTTTTCAACTTTATAGCCTTTACAACACAGTATCTAGATCCTGAATTAAAGGATCGGATATACCTAAAATAGAAATTCAAAACTAACTTGAAAAAGATAAGGAATGATCCTCAAAATGAGGTCAATCCAAAATTTCATGGTCCTCATATCTTGTAGAGTCCTTGTGCAGTGTAGAATAGCCTTCCAAGGCTGATTGAAGACTCTTCCAAGAGATAAAATTCGAATTTGCTGAGGTGTGCAAAAAACCCTGATTTTCTGCCTTTAAAAAAGGTACCAAAACTGATTAAAACACCTCTTCTTTCCCTTATCCATCAAAAATAGCTATTGGATCTGACTTGATAATTCAACAAATGTCCATTTGAAGAGGTTTCAAACCATTCCAACTCAAAAAATCCCGATCTGGGCAAAAATTCGGTCATTCTGGTAGTAACAGGCTTTCGGTGATTAACTCAGGTAAAAATTAGGCTCTTTAACCACCGAAAGCTCTTCTTTTGGTGGTTAATGAGCGCTTTCAGGCTCGCCTAAACCACTGAAAGTTAGAGTTTCAAAATCATAGTCAAAGATAATCAAATTCAATGACTAATAGATCTCGCCAAGCTTCCATAAACGAGTCTGAGTGCCATGTGAGTGTAAAGTTGTATATATGGCACCCTGTACTCAAAAAATGCATGAGCACATTCACCCTGTGAGTGTACATGTACCCTGTACCTTTTCAAACTAAAGTTGGCCAGTTTCTATAGGATTACATCATTAGAACAAATAGAGGCAGAGTGTGTCGATACTGTATATATGTCTAATATGTCTGAGGTTTTGAATGGAGCTTCTTTATCTGATGTATTCCATGGAGATCACATACATGCACCTGTGGCCTACAACAACTGTTCCTAGAAGCAAGGGAATGCAAACCAATTTAATCTTAGCTGCTGTTCGTGGCTCCTCTGAGTTGTATCACATATCTCTGGCCTGTCCATTTGATAAACAATTTGTTTATATAACATATCTTCATTTCAAATATAGTTGTTTTCCTTGTTGTAATATCATTTTGAGGATGAAACGATAAAGATGTTTAAATTCTGGCTCTTGTGCACTCAGTTTAGAGTTTGCAGGAAAAACTAGGGAACATGGTTTTGACATGAAGGTCATATTGCCACAAACCTGAATAAAGATCCATTATTATTACGGTCCATTGAATAATTCCAGGAAGTGGAAATGGCAATGTTTGTAAATAACTAGATGCCCTAATCGACATCTACACTTTTGCAAACTGAAAACTAGGTCATTCAATGAATTGTGATAAGAGGGAAAGAGCCATCCCACGAAACATCTCCTTCCTAAGACTTAACGCTTGGGCTCTCTATGCGTTGGAAAACTTATGAGAGCAAAACCATGGCATTCTTACCCTAAATAATTTGATCAACCCTCTTGACATTGGCGGCATCAGTCAAGACAATCAACAACTTTGAGAGGACTGATAAAGAAAAATATGATCCCGGAAAAACCCTTTGAGCTCTGCGTAACCTGTGATCTGACACTTGGCAGTTGTATTAGCTTATTGATGAGGCAAATGAAATCTGAAGCTTGGTGTTGGGTTGGTGTGATGTGTCGAATTGTTTGTTTGACTCATAACATAGCATAAGAATTGGGCACGTAACTTGACTCATGGCTTGGACCATTGCCATGTGATCTAATTGTAACTTAGATTTATGACTCTTGGTTGGGCGTGGCCTATGTTGTCGACTTAGTTTATTGGGTGGCTACCATAGGAATTAGGCAATGTTATTTTAACTAGTGTCTTTGAAGTTGAATGTTTGGTCGATAAGCTTGAATCATGGAATGGATTTTTAAAACAAACCATCAAACCCGATAGGCTTAGACTTAGATATAAGGAGAGTTTTAGTATATTGATAGCTTAGGCTTGTGATTTGAGATTAGAGACTCTAGACTTAGGACAATGACTAGATGCAATAGATTAGGGCTAACAAATTTTATTCATATTTGCAAGTCTAGAGGGAAGAACCAAAGGATGCTTGGACAAAGCCATCAACAGGAGCTTAATGAAGGGTTTGGAGGTTATGACACTATCCAAAAGACCTAAGAAAATGACAAATCAAAAAGAGAGTAATGAGGACACTCTAGAAAATACCAGTGCATTTTTTATTGCTAACAACTATCTCCATCTAGGATGGAGACCTCCCTGCAAGGTTTCCAAGAACCTAGTAGTTCCAATCGCCTTTTAGCATTGGGCATGGAGTCATCTGGATGCCTTTGGAATTGGGCATGGAGTCATCTGACTTGTGCAACTGTTCTTCTGCAAACCTGTAACTTGCATGCAACCTTATGCTTATTCATGAAATCAACAACTGAAAAATATCTAACTGCTCGTATGGCGAGCTTATTCCTCTTCCTATCCCTACTCTAACTGGATCTGCATTCGGGTTAGGTAAAGGATGATTTCCATAACAACCATCCAAGAAATTTTAATACTGAAAAAATCTCATCTTTATCACTGATCAATAGATGAAGTTGGACATGAAACAACAGTGATAAGGGTTCATCCAAGAAACCATACTCACCCATAAACAATGGCAAGCTAAGGAAATCTGAAATCTTCAGGTTCTCTGAAAAGTATAAGTCCATGAAGGCTGCCACTAGATCCTCAAGAAGAATATAAGAATCATGTTGCTCATCTACAGTATACACTTGCTCAGCCATGACTATTTCTCTAAAAGAAGACGAATAATCTTCTAGTTCTCTTGAGATTAACTCGTGATCATCAAAAATTACAATTTCCTTATCAGAATAATTCTCACAAGAGGATAACAACATAGGATTTCCATCACATGAAAAAGATCAGCGAAGAACATGTAATCTCTTATGCAGTCCTCATTCTTCATAGGCTCTTCTTGATTTACAAATTGATCGTAAACTTCACAAGCATACCTATCTCTGGAGGACTCAACAAATATTGAAAAATCCTGACCTGAATCTGAAATGAACCCATATGCTCACTGCTATTCCAAAACCGTTTCAAGCTCATATCTCTCATGCTCAGAATCTGAAGTATACTGACATTCTGCTTGCTCATATACTTGTAGATTTTCAAAGAAATCTTGATCTTGGATCCTTCTGGAAACATGAATGTTCTCCTCTACCTCTTGAGCATCTTCAAACAACTAGGTTAAGGATGGAGACTTCCATTCTAACAATAGAAGGGCGAGTTTTGAATGAAGACCCATAATATAATGTATGATGTCAAATGTCTCTGTAGGCCGAATCTCCAAAGGCATGTCATGATAAACATGGTAAAACCTTCTATTGAAAATAGGCAAGGCTTCATCCTGCTCTCATTTCAAAGCATAGAAATCAACAAGGTGAGAATGTAAAGATTTGTATTCGCCCCAATACTTCATAAAATCATTAGAGAACTCAATCCATGAGAAAATAGAATCAACTTTTAGACCCTTAAACCATGTAGCAACATCTTTGATCAGAGACTTTTAAAAAAAATCTCATGATCACATCTTCATGAGTGATTTGAAAATGATCAACAAAATCCAAAAAGGAGTCCATGTGTCTCTCAGCTGAAGCTCGATTCTCTGCAGAAAACCAAGGGAGATATTAATAACAGTCATCAGGTTAAGGATGAAGAAGATGGGGTAGCTGTAAAGGTTTGAACATCTTCATACAGATCTTAACTTGAAAGGTTGTGGGCTGATCATGAGAGATGGTAAGTTGTTGACAAGGTTCAGAGATTATGTCAAGAGGGGATGAGATCTGGACAGGTTTTGAAACAAGTTCAACCTCCTCAAGGTTATATGAATGCTCAGATTCAGAGGGAATCTGAATGCAGAACTCATCTTTAAGAATAGGCTGAGGTAAAGATATAGAATCTACATCTACAATGCAGGGCTACTGGGTTTCCTCTTCTAAAGACGGATATATACAAGAAGGATGATGATTTTCTGAATATACAAAGAAGAAAATAATTCTCTTTACATGTGAAGGGAAAAGCATGAAAGAGCTGATAAATAAATACAATAGTTCATGAAGCAGACTAATGAAATGGTACCTGGATTTGAAATTTAACTCCTTCATCTTTTGTCAACTAGATCCTCCCCAGTGGAGTCTTTAATCGTGGAGTCGCCATATAGAATATTACAACCAAGTAAATGTCCAGGCTTTGTCGATCATCAAAGTTGGATATGTGTCATGTCCCAAGGAAGCTGAGCTTCAATCTCCTCTCCCCGGCAATGACGCCAATTTGTTATCACTCCAGGGAACTCTCCTAGGCTGTTAGTTAGAGATGCCTGGTAACTTAATATTTTTGGAAACTATTTTTTCAATAATTGATGTGGGTTTGGATCAAGATGAATATCTAAGGGCTGGACTGTGCCTTTAAGACTGTCTAGTAATATCAAATATTACAAGGCCTTCTAAGAATGTAATCAAACAAGGATTAATCAAATAGGACAGAAGATAGTTGCTTGAACCAGATTATACTCATATAAAACAATAAGCACAATGGGTTTTGAAACTAAGGCAATAACTTATGATCTTTAACTTAATCAATCAAGTAGCGAGATGACAGTCACATGTAAATCGAATAAGCATCAATAAAGAAATCATTCACTCATAAGATATCATAGAAGAGAGAAGAAAGGTTTGAAAACATAGATGAAGGAAGCTTGCAATCTTTCATATATTAAGAATAAGTCTCATTAATAGTAGCAACATATAGAAACCAAAATCGAACCTTGTGTTCATCTTCAGTTTTCAACTTTATAGCCTTTACAACACAGTATCTAGATCCTAAATTAAAGAATCAGATATACCTAAAATAGAAAGTCAAAACTAACTTGCAAAAGATAAGGAATGATCCTCAAAATGAGGTCAATCCAAAATTTCATGGTATTCATATCTTGTCAAGTCCTTGTGCAATGCAGAATAGCCTTCCAAGGCTGATTGAAGACTCTTCCAAAAGATAAAATTCGAATTTGCTGAGGTGTGCAAAAAACCCTGATTTTCTGCCTTTAAAAAATGTACCAAAACTGATTAAAACACCTCTTCTTTCCCTTATCCATAAAAAATAGCTATTGGATCTGACTTGATAATTCAACAAATGTCCATTCGAAGAGGTTTCAAACCATTCCAACTCAAAAAATCCTGATCTGGGCAAAAATTTGGTCATTCTGGAAGTAACAGGATTTCGGTGATTAATTCAGGTAAAAATTAGGCTCTTCAACCACCGAAAGCTCTTCTTTTGGTGGTTAATGAGCGCTTTTTAGGCTTGCCTAAACCATTGAAATTCAGAGTTTCCAAATCATAGTCAAAGCTAATCAAATTCAATGACTAATAGATCTCACCAAGCTTCCATAAACGAGTCTGAGTGCCATGTGAGTGTAAAGTTGTATATATGGCACCCTGTACTCAAAACATGCATGAACACATTCACCCTGTGAGTGTACATGCACCTTGTACCTTTTCAAACTGAAGTTGGCCAGTTTCTATAGGATTACAACATTAGAACAAACAGAGGCAGAGTGTGTCGATACTGTATATATGTCTAGTATGTCCGAGGTTTTGAATGGAGCTTCTTTATCTGATGTATTCCATGGAGATCACATACATGCACCTGCGGCTTGCAACAACTGTTCCTAGTAGCAAGGGAACGCAAACCAGTTTAATCTTAGCTGTTGTTCGTGGCTCCTCTGAGTTGTATCACATATATCTGGCCTGTCCATTTGATAAACAATTCGTTTATATAACATATCTGCATTTCAAATATAGCTACTTTCCTTGTTGTAATAGCATTTTGAGGATGAAATGATAAAGATCTTTAAATTCTAGCTCTTGTGCACTCAGTTTAGAGTTTGCAGGCAAAACCAGGGAACATGGTTTTGACATGAAGGCCATATTGCCAGAAACCTGATAAAGATCCATTATTATTATGGTCCATTGAATAATTCCGGGAAGTGGAAATGGCAATGTTCGTAAATAACTAGATTCCCTAATCGACATCTACACATTTGCAAACTGAAAACTAGGTCGTTCAATGAATTGTGATAAGAGGTAAAGAGCCATCCCACAAAATATCTCCTTCCTAAGACTTAACGCATGGGCGCTTTGTGCGTTGGAAAACTTATGAGAGAAAAACCATGGTGTTCTTACCCTAAATAATTTGATCAACCCTCTTGACATTGGGGGCATCAGTCAAGACAATCAACAACTTTGAGAGGACTGATAAAGAAAAATATGATCCCAAAAAAACCCTTTGAGCTCTGCGTAACCTGTGATATGACACTTGGCAGTTGTATTAGCTTATTGATGAGGCAAATGAAATCTAAAGCTTGGCATTGGGTTGGTGTGATGTGTCGACCGGTTTGTTTGACTCATAACATAGCATAAGAATTGGGCAAGTAACTTGACTCATGGCTTGGACTGTTGCCATGTGATCTAATTGTAACTTAGATTCATGACTCGTGGCTAGGCTTGGCCTGTGTTGTCGACTTAGTTTATTGGGTGGCTACCATAGGAATTAGGCAATGTTATTTTAACTAGTGTCTTTGAATTTGAATGCTTGGTCGATAAGCTTGAATCATGGAATGGCTTTTTAAAACAAACCATCAAACTCGATAGTCTTAGAGTTAGATATAAGGAGAGTTTTAGTATATTGATAGCTTAGGCTTGTGATTTGAGATTAGAGACTCTAGACTTAGGATAGTGACTAGATGCAATAGATTAGGGCTAACAAATTTATTCATATTTGCAGGTCTAGAGGGAAGAACCAAAGGATTCTTGGACAAAGCCATCAACAAGAGCTTAATGAAGGGTTTGGAGGTTATGAGACTGCCCAAAAGACCTAAGAAAATGAAAAATAAAAAAGAGAGTAATGAGGACACTCTAGAAAATACCAGTGCATTTTTTATTGCTAACACCTTGCATACCCTGTCTTTGGTTTTGCAAGCAGTCTGAAACAAAATGTTTCTTTGGGATGGGTTCTCTGCCTCCTTCTCTGGATTTAAGAGAACTTTCCTCATCATCAAATATCTTCTACCCTTAGCGTCTTTTGCCTCAACATTCTGTCCTTGAGCTTTGGCAATGTGAGTTTCACCACCATCTTTCTTCTTATCTGTAGACTCATAGGATTTATGTCTGATCTTTCCATAGACAAAGAATTTTACTTCATCGCCTCTGCCTCTTACTCTTCCTCTAGCTCAAGTAAAAGTATTTCTATCAGCATACTGCCCTCTCTATGAGCTTCCTCCTCTCTCATGTTGAGTTTGAGGTTTCTTCCCCTCTTCTTTAGATTTCTGAGTTCTGTCTTGGGAAATTGTTTTTCCTCTGGCTTGACTTCTACCTCGGCCTCTTTGACCTTGCTTCCAGCTCAGCTTCTCTTTGGCTTTCATAGCTATCTGATAAGAATCTTCCACATTTAGAATGGTCATCATGCTCATCTAATATTGAATGTCATACCGCAGACCATTCATGTATCTGGAAACTTTTTCATCATCGCTTTCCCGATGACCTGCTCTGATGTTTATCTTGTAGAACTCTTCAATGTATTCTTTCAATGACATCAACTTCTATCTCAAATTCTGCATCCTCTGAAACAGAGTGATTTGATAATCCTTGGGTATAAATTTGGCTTTCATCTTTGCAACCATTCTATCCCAGCTTTTGATTTTTTGCTTGCCCTTGCAATGTCTGTCAGCCTGCAGTTCATCCCACCATAGTGCTGCATGCCCTTTAAGTCTAGTAATGACATGTTTGACCTTCTTGTCTTCCTTGACATCCTCATAGTCGAAGTACTTGTCTAGAGATCTAATCTAGTCTAGAAGCTCTTCAACATTTACGTTTCCTTCATACACTGGGATGTCCATTTTTTCTCTGGCACCTATCCTTGCAATATCCCTGAATAGGCGTTCGTCCACAGCATCTTTGATTGCAACTTCTTCTCCTTCATTTCTAGCTTCATTTTCACTTTCGGCCTCGCTGATATCCCCAGTGTCAACTGTGTGCCTCTGTGTTGTCTCCATAGAATCAAGCCTGGCACGTAACTTGCACATTTCTCTTTCTCTTGCTGGATCAGGCATTGGCATTGGCCTATCTCTTCTTCTTGGCGGCATGGCTGTAAAATGTTCCCCTGTTCTCTCTGCTACAGAAAGTAAAGAACTTGTTTTGAGCTCTGATACCACAATTGGTGCAGACCCCCGACCCTCGGGCCAAGATCCACGCAGGATCATTTCAAATCTTCCCTTGAGTCTGATTGACTCTTTGATTTCCCCTAAGGGAATACTTCACACACACACAAACAGGTTTATTCCCCAGGTCCTTTTGAGTTATGCCTATGCGATCAAACACCGACGTTAACTCCACAATCCGACCAATNGTGAAGTATTCCCTTAGGGGAATACTTCACACACACACAAACAGGTTTATTCCCCAGGTCCTTTTGAGTTATGCCTATGTGATCAAACACCGACGTTAACTCCACAATCCGACCAATAAATGTGATCGACTTTTTTTCCTTTCAGGATTTCAGATTTCATGATTTTGTGAATCCTGATGTCAAGCCCCTTGTCTCTTCAACCTACAAAACCTGAAACGTCAACGAGGGTTGACTCCTTCAATGTGCCAAACACACGCCTCTTTTTGCCACTTATTTCATCTTTTCGGGACTTGAGTGAACGACCAACACTCGTTCCTCTTTCCTTATGATTTCCCGATTTTTGAATTTTCTCCCCTTTGGCAAGATCGAAGGTCCTTCAAGATTTTCCCTGAAGATTGACCACCCCTTTGGCGTCCGTCGTACGTACCCTTTGAAAAATGACTAGGACCCACCTTTCATCTTTTTCCTTTTCATGATTTCGAGAATCGTGTGACCATGCAACTCTATCTCTCGACTCCCGAAACCCCAAAACCTGAAGCGTCGAAATCCCAAAATTCCACACCAAAGTCCTGTCACATTTCGTGACTTCAGGATTTTCACTCCATTGTGTCCCAGCTCCTTGTCGTCAGGATTCCTGGTATGCCGAACCCCAAAATACCGAAATGTCAATGTTTCACTTCAAAGGCGTGTTGCATTTTGTGACTTCGAGATTTTCAATGCTAAGTTCCCTGTTCCTTGTCATCAGGATTCCCAGTATGCCAAACCCTGAAATATCATATTTCGAGCACAAGATCAATGACTCCTGATGCTTCTCATCCAATGGAAGTTACTCCTCCCAAGATTTATGAATGTTGAAAGACACTCATCCTTAACTTTCTCACAGATCTGCGGGATCCAATGGTCCACATGATTTCACGAGTTCTCCTCGGAGAATTTTGACTGCCCGATTCACTCCTCCAGAATCTTTGGCCAAACTGACTTGGTGTCCTTCCACTGAACTTAACTTTTGTGTGATGATTTCTCTCCCCATCTTCCTTTGAACTCTTCAAAGGTACTAACCCTCCTGAGCTTTCACTTGTGGACTTAAGTCTCCAAGAGAGATCTCCCTCGCACTCCTTGCGGCAATCTTTCAAATAACCTCTGGTTATTTGAGTCCTCGACTCTGTGCACTCTTTGCAATAACAGTCCTTCCACCTTCACCTTAGTTGGTAAATTTTAAGGTTTCAACTAGCCTACACACACCTTGCACGTCTCTGTGCCTCACCTGCACTTCTGCTGGTATGAGAAAAACGGTATCTCTCCTGAGCTTTCTGAGATATAAATCAGACTCTTGTCAATGCACACCTTGTGGACGTTTCACTGCACTCCTTGCAGGAACTCTCAGGATGAGAAACAATTGAAACTCATTCTTCTCCTCTCTCAGACTTCATATACTTAACACGAAATCACACATTCAACACAACATTGAAACAAATGCATAAACAGAGAGAATAAAACAACTGTAAGCATACCATTCAGCAAATGTAAATAGTAAGCATCATAACACCATGAAAATTGAGTCAAAGCTTCATATATTAACTCAAGTTCTCCTGTACATGGTTTCTTCTCTACATTTCTCTGCTACAACTCAACAGCTTATGAAAAATCTCTCTTCTTCTGTTCTAATGATCATCTATATTACAATGATACAAGGGTAAGGGTGTCTATATCCGTTTTCCCTCCTACTCTTTAAATTGTCTAATCTATGAATTCAAATCTACCTACTTTCATTAATTACATATAAATTCCTTTACATTCTACAGATGAGAGCGGTGCTCACGATATGTTTACAACATCTAAGATATAAATGTAAGTACGCTTCCCCAGCTATCACATTAATATCTGCTTCATTAATTTTTCAAAACATTTCAAAAATGTGCATTGGTGCTTTTCCAGCTGTCTTCCACTTTTATGTTTCTTTCTTGGCTGGCTTCTTACGATTCTCCTGCATCAATATATCAATCTGTCAACATAAACAAGTGCATCAACCATGCACCAACCTGTGCCAAACAACCTGTAATCAACCTATACCATAAAAAAGTGCATCCAACCATGTACCAAGTATATACCAATCATGTGTCAAATACTCATCAACAATGACTCATCAATATGTACCAGCATCATCAACTATACACCTCATGTATGTGCCAACTCATCAACTGTTTGTATCAACCATGACTAGTTTTGGATTAGTCAACAACCCCACCCTGAAATAATCATTACTTTGTACCTGTGATGAATAAAGATCTGAAACTAATATAAAATGTGTTTCCATTTTTTTTATGCAATTCCTCTAGGTGGAACTTAGTACTTGGAACCTCTCAGAAAAGGCGTTATAGAAAAAATGGCATACCTTGCTGAATTCTGGCTTATTCTAGAGAGAGACCTTGTAGATCGTGGCCCGCACACAATATTTGTTGAATTGATCTAAAACTATTACCAAAAATACTACAGCCTGTACCCTAATCAACACATTTGGTCTCACTGAATTTGGATCTGTTATGAAGAAGTTATGACGTTTTTACCCAAAACACATGTTTTTGACTAGTTTTAGGACTAGCCACAAACCCTATTTTCCACGGAGTGTAACTCCCAAAATACAACGACCCACAAGATGAATTGTTTACCACAAATACTTGGGTATGTTTTCTCAATTTCATATCACTTTCATGCTCTGAATCATTATAGAAAAAACTTTATAGAGAAAATGGTGAGATGACCTGTGAATAACATACCTTAGAAAGCATCATCAAAAGAATTTATCCTCCCTTCAATTCCGGCCCTCTTTTCTTCACCTTCCTTCTGAAATTCGGCTTAGATATCCTTGGTTACCTCAGTCACCTATATATATTCAATGTGCTCAAGTTTCCCACACCAAAAATGCTCAACAAGCTCTCACAAGAAGCTCTCCATCAATACTCCAAAATATATTCTCACAAGAAGCTCTCCATTGATCCACAAAAAGGATGATCTATAAGAGACCATTGCTATCTTATTTATACTTTCATCCTCTAGGTCACTTAACCTTTTTTTAGGTCACTTAACCCATTTCTAGGTCACTTAACCTATTTTTCTTTTTTTAGGGTTAACCACTTTCCATAAATAGAAATTTCTCCAATATTTTATCATTTAAATATTCCTTCTTGATTTTCTCATCTTACTTTATCATTTCTTGATTTTTTTCACTTATCTTTATTATTTAAATAATCCACCTTCACTTTGTCACCTTAATTTATCATTTAAATAATGATTTCTTATTTTAGGTCACTTAACCCATTTATAGGTCACTTAACCTATTTTCCTTATTTTTAGGGTTAACCACTTTCCATAAATAGAAGGTTCTCCAATACTTTATCATTTAAATATTCCTTCTTGATTTTGTCACCTTACTTTATCATTTCTTGATTTGGTCACTTCTCTTTATTATTTAAATAATCCACCTTGACTTTCTCACTTTACTTTATCATTTAAATAATGATTTATTCTTTTAGGTCACTTTGACTTCTTTGACCTTGGGGGCTTCAAGCCTTCATGTGGGGGTCCTTCATATTCGTAAGGCCATAAATCTCAAACCATGAGGAGTTATGTGACATTCCACATACCACCGAAAATAACATGACAAGCACTATTCATCTAGGATAGTTTCGCCAACAATTTCCTTGATCTTCATCTCATTATTCCACATACAAGCATGGGTCCTCCAACCATTCTTCTAGGATAACTCAATTCGTAAAGTGTCTTCTTGTGAGGGATTTCACCATAAGGGGAACACTTTGGAGTTCATCCATTTGTGCACCTTATCAATCATGATAAGAAAATAATGAGAGTAAGGGTCCTCCAACCATTCTTCTAGGATAACTCAATCTGCAAAGCGTCTTCCTGTGAGGGCTTTCACCATAAGGGGACCAATTTGGAGTTCATCCATTTGTGCACCTTATCAATAATGAGTCATCTATACATTTTTCCAATAATGCATCATATACGAATGAAACCACAATGGTCCATCTTCATCATGTATCAATGACAACTCATTGATTCATCTTCATAATATCAATGACAACTCATTGATCCATCTTCATATGTGCATTCTCATCAAGAAAAATACACATTATATTACATAAATTATCAATCGATCAATCCTTTGACATCAATCAATCACTTAACATCAATCAATGATATCAATCAATCAAACCATTGGCATCAATGACAACATGATCCAACATGATGATCTAGTAAAAGGCTTCTTGACTTTCATCTTAGCTACTAGAAAAGGTGAAGAGAAATGCAACTTACTTCCCCTCTTGGCTGTGGCTTTGGTTAATGAAGGGAATTATTCCAATTCAGGTGTAGGGGGAGGTGAAAAATATCTCTGTGGAGAGTGATGAACCTCTCTCCCTTATTCTTCAATTTCCTTGAGGGATTCTTTGTCTTAAGTAGTGGCTTTGATTTTTCTCTTCCTGCTTGTTCCTACTGGAGAAACACTAGTCGATGGAAAAGGGATCTGCATCCTATACTGAGGAGTAGAGGCTATATCCAACTGCATGTTGGAAGAGACAATGAACTGTTCCCAAGGAATGTTCCTCTTCTTCAACCCTTCCATAACCAACATCCTGATCAACCCAGAGTGAAAGACACTAGTGTCTACGACCTTGGACTTGGCTTGGACTCTATCAGACATCTTCCCCATGCTCCTCAAAATGTATAAAGGGATATTCATTGCATATTTACTAGTAAAATGTAGCAAGAGAATTATATGGTACTGGTATAACATGTTAAAACTTCCCTCACATGTAAAGTATATCTGAATGATCTTCCTCATTTTATCAAATCCTTCAACTAGGTGGCTTCTAGGCACTCCCTTGGACAAAGTTTTTGTCTGATAGTCTAGTTTGAGGAAGTCCTTGGAGAAGGAAACATTTAGGATCATGGATGTAAACCACCTCTCACCAGTATTAGGAATCCCAGTGGTTGCTGCAATAGAGGCTCCAGACACCTCAAAATCAAGGTTTCCCACCTTAGTCTTAATACCATCAAAATGTAATGCAAACTTCCTTGCTACTTCAGGATGTCCCCTCTGCATGTTTTGAAAAAAAGAGAGGAAACCAACCCTTTGAAAAACCTCCCTGACCATTGGATCAGAATCAAACAGGTGCATGTCAGAGGGTTCAATGCTGACCACACTCCCTCCCTTATGAGATTTCTTCTTTTGAGGTGTCTCAATGAATAAAGAGAGTGGATCAAAGGTTGTGGTGTAGTGAGGGGTAAGGAAAAAAATAGAGGCAAAGCTCAATGAGAAATGACAGTGGCTAATGATTTCTCTCTCCCGGGATTTTGCTCTAACTCACCTTGAAATAAAAATAGAATGTTTTGATGGATTTTTCTTTAAAATGAGAGAAATAAATTATGAGTTAAGGAAGGCAGGGATGCACTGTTCAGTTTTATATCACCACACCATGGTCATCAAAGATTTGGAAGGGTAGGGACTTCTTTCAATCATTGCCAGAAGATATTAATATGAATGAATGATGATACAGTGAAACAAAGAGGCTAATGCACGGGTCTCTAAATGCAAAAGATAGAACTGACCAATCCAAGTAAAACACAACGCATGAAACAAGGGATTTGTGGTGTAGTTTTAGCAACGACTTTCTGTAGCGTAGTGTGCACACAAGGACCAAGTGATTGAACAGGTACTCAATATTCAAAAGAAAAATGAATTGAACTCTAGAATAGATTAAATCTAGGTGACAATGGCTACAAATTCTGTGGGAGAAAAGATACATATGCAAATGGATGAGAGGGGAAGTAGTCAGTAGCGTCAGGAACTACCAAAAGCTGAGGCATAGGTATCTCAAGACTTTTCTATGAAATGGAGAGGGCTCATGGAATACCTGGAGATTGTGACTGGTAATGGAGGATCTGCACAAGTTAGGAAACTGCTACATCCACCTTGTTAGCACAAGAATTTGCAGCTAGAAGAGGCCTAACTATTAGAGTTTTGGGTTTTTTCTAAAGTGTTAACTCCCTCAGTGGTAATGTGCACAACCTACTATACTGCCAAGACACCTAAACACAATAGGTTCGACATTATAAAAGACCACCAACTGATATTCAAACATTCAAGATTGAAGGTGTTGCATTTTCACATTGCTACCTAAACCTGCACACAGGCGCAACATAAGTGGCGCTACCTAATATTTCTGGCAGAAAAAAAATTGTGCAGAGTTATTTTACCAGTTTTTAGCCACTAACTTGAAACTTGGATTATGAACAATTGAGAAGGTATTTTTGAAAACTTGAGGAGTTTTTTTTTCATAACATGCCAAATAACAAAAACCTCTCTCAGTTTTTCAAAATTTGTTATGGTTTGAGAGATATCAGACATAGAATTGGCGCTACCCAACTATTTTACAGCGGTGCTGCCTAATTTCCTGTAGCGGTCACGGTTTTGATATTCGCCTTGTTGGGAGGTTGCCACATGTCAAGGAGGGTTCGAATGAATTCTCAAGGATCATTTATATGTCAAGGGACACTTGTACCTAATATTTTTCTCCATCAAAGGCCTCATGCAATGAGGTGGAGACATTTTATTAATGACTTCCAACAAATTCCTGAAAATTAGCAGTTTGTTGGATTTTTGTCTCTTTGATTATTGCCACCTATCTCCAAGGCTTAGAATCCAATGGAGGAGATGGGATTCGACCTCCTTAATTTATTTTTAGGTTATTGTCTATTTAAATACGAAATTATCTCTTGTAAGGGGGGATTCATGATCCAAGAGGGGAGACAGCTACAAGAGCAACATTGCTTTGTGTAAAAAGGAAAAGTATTGCATTAGGTCCTTCCTCCATTGTGCTTGGTTGTTGTATGGCTTGCTGATTTTTTGATTCATCCTCAATGCATATGGACTTGGTCCACTCCTAGTCATGAGGTGTATTAGGAAAAAGGCTTAGTGATGCTTGTATTTTTTTAATTTCAACCTTTCTCATCTGATCACATGGCATTTGATCTTGGTTGCTTGATGAAACTGAGCTTGTGTCTTCAAGAGGAATAGGGGGTTGATAGGGAAGTTCATCACAATTAGAAGTGTTTGAGAAACTATATTCTTCTGTCTTATATTCTGATTGTGAGGGATATTCATCATAGCTTGGCTTATGGTCCCAAGTTCTCAGTTTTTCACCTTCTAAACTTAGATTATCATCTTCTTCTTATTTTTCAGCAAGAAAAATATGACATGAGGGTTGAAACAAGTTATTGTTTCTTTGATGGGAAGGGTATTTTTCTGATATAAGGTCTTCAACAAATTGTTCATGTAAATCATCTTCATAATCATCATACAAAGGTGAATCAATGACCATTTGACTATTAATGGCTGAGGGGATTAGTACAATAGTTGGGATTGTTGGTTGTTCAATGAAAACATCCTCATAGTCATCAAAACTTGGCAAATCATGGCACACTGGTTCATTAACAATAGGAGGGATTACAACAACAACTGGTAAGCTATGAATTCATTCATGACAAGATGCAACATTATTCTCATGATGAAATAAATTTGAACCTAATATGACCTCTTGACTTAAAGAATCAAAAAAAGGAGAAGAAAGGGAAATGATGGATTGTCCATATTGATCATTATCTTGGGGACCTAGATTTTGACATGAATGATGCATTTTTTCTTCAAATTTAGGAAAAGCATTATGAAAATCATCATCTAAGTCCTTCTCTCTATAATCATCCCCTTCATCATCACTACTAGAGGAATCACTTGTTGAATCTTGAATACATGATGCATACCCCTCACAAAAATTCTCAAAAAGTCTTTGAGCTGGATAAATTATCTTGACACTACTACATATGGGTGGATTATTCCACGAAAATTTTCCACGCTTCAACTAGTTTCATATTTTTTTTAAATAGGGCGGGATTTTCGTCGCTATTGCCACAAAAGTTCGTCGCAATAACAACGAAAATCTTATTTAAATCTAGTCGGGATTTTTGTCACTATAGCAACGAACTTTCATGGCAATAGGGACGAAAATTTTGCCTATCTTATTGGTCAGTGTTAACGGCTAGTTGACTATTTTATCTATATATATGTGACTTTAAGAGACTTTGCGACACAATTGCTATATTTGTGACACTGTTCTTGGCTTTTGTTTGAGCTGTTTATTTTTTCCATCACCCACCGGTTGAACAAATCCAATTCTCGATCTACATAACTCGGATTTTGAACTTGCAAGGTTAGTATGTTATTTTTTATTGATGTACTCATTTAACTTGTAATTTTTTTTTCAAATGTCCAAATTTCATTTAGCTTGTTTTTTCCTTGATAATATATTATAATATCTGTAGTACCATATTTCATGTCTTTGGTTTTTGGATCTAGTTATTATATTCTATGGAGAAGGGTATGTGGATTCTTTAATATTCTAGGTTTATGGAATCCACATACCCTTTTCCCTTCAATTGTAGCTATAATCTCTCTCTCTTTTCATTGATAAAGATATGGAATTGCTCTTGAAACTCAACCCTGATCGGTGAAATTATAGTAATTGATTGTCATTTTCTTCTCTCTTTTAATTTTTAAGACCTAACAAAAAAACACCAACAAATCTTGATTGAAGATTTGATACCACTTGCTACATCCCTAGTACCCAAAAGGGATCACACTTGCATAAATTGAAAATAATATAACATTGACAATAATGGTTCGGATACTTGCACACCTAATGGTTGGCAGCTAGCACTTACTAATTCAATTAAATGAAGGAAGAAATCTCCATGAATAAAATATTGAAGTTGATTGTTATATTGATAAATGATAAGTTATGGTATACATAATATAGGGAGGAAACTCATGTTTATAACAACAAGGGTAATAGCTGAAATATATTGTAACATTTCCCTCTTCCGCATAATTTTTTTGCTATCCTCAACATATTGTAATAAATAATGGGCAGGTTGACATTAGTGACAAGATAGCCTGTTGATATTACATATAATTATTAATGTACGAGATATCATCCATTATTTAAGCATGCAAAACAAAACCCAAGACTAAATATTGTGGTTGACGTGATCGGGTTTGTACATTTTACAAAACAAAGTACGAGAATTTTCATTATTTAAGCATACAAAACAAAACCCGTGGCTAAACGTTGTGGTTGACGTGATTGGGTGTGTACATATGGACACCAGAGAAAGTGCCATATTCCCTGCTTTAGCAGGGACTAATAAGATACATAAACACTAACCCTAAACTTATGTTGGGTATATATGTCGTTATTATATAAAGAAAACATTTGTACACATATGACCTTATTATAAAGATGTTATATATGTCGTCATGATGTTGATCCTCTACACATATGATCACCTTATTATAAAGATGTTGACCTTATTATAAATATGTAGGTCACTGCAAATAAGCATATCATAATCGAAAGGAGTAGCCAAAATATAAAAATTTGACAACTTAATGTTTGGTATGGTGTAGGTAAGACAATTACTTGTCAAGACAAGGATTTGTCACAATGAACGAAAATGACAGGAAGCTTGCTCGATTAAGAGCGGCATTAGAGGCGAGGGGCAATGGAAAATGTTATTTCCCTTGCTATTATTGCAGAGGCTTGCAAAATAGAATACTTTTAATAACAATAGCCCAAAAACATTGTAGGGCGAAGGGGCATGCCGAAGGGGGTTATGAATATCGTCCCTTGGTAAGAGGATTCAATATTTAATGTATTCTCTGTAATATTCAGTATGTCATGAATTTTAGTAATATTTCTTATCAGGATTTTTATATTTTCTATACACACTAACTTTTCTATGTTGTTTTTAAATATATAGATGATTCCCCCAAAGTGTCGACCTCCAGAGAGTTATTTTCCAAGTACTAGCAAAAATACTACTTTACATGGAGATGAACTTCGAGATCAGAATATTGAAGTTGTTGATCAATTTATTAATGATGATATGGATGGATATAACGTCAGTGATTCAAATCAGGAAGATGAGATACATAGATTGATCCAAGACACATTTTCTCTAATGGATGAGGACAACCACGATGATAGTCATGATGTTGATCCTCTACTTGAGAAGTCACGTCAACCTCTTTATGAAGGCTCAACAAAAAATATTTTATCTGCTATATTGTTGTTGGTGAATCTGAAGGTTTTGAATGCTTTATCAAACACATGTCTCACACAGATACTAAGGTATTTAATTTGTTAATTATTTATGCCTGCATGTTCACAAATACTTAAAAGGTTCAATTTTTTCCTATATTGCTATTGTTTTCTAATTTGTAAATTAGTATATTGGATGATATATTGATGATGAATATTGTTTACATTGACTTATTGTTTAGAATTTTGTACATTGTTAGGTGATGTTCTATTACCGATGTAAAATATTTTGCCACGCACATATCGAGAAATATCCGTGATTATGAAAGAAATTGGAATGGACTATCAGGCTATTGATGCATGTCCTAATGATAATATCATATATTATGGACTATATGCATTAGAAAATGAATACCCACAATGTCAAATAAGTAGATATCAAACCGATAAAGCATCAAAGAAGGTGTCTCGCAAAGTTCTTCGTTATATTATGATAATTCCATGTTTCCAACGGTTGTTCAGGTGCCAAAGTATAGCACAGTTTATGGATTTCCATGCAAAGAACAGAAGTCGAGATGATGTTCTTTGAATGTCTGCAGATGGTTCTGCATTGAACTACATTGAAGAAAAGTGGCCAATTTTTCAAGAAGAACCTTGTAATGTTATACTTTCGTTGGCAGCTGATGGTGTCAATCCATTTGGAGAGCTTCGTTCTACATACTTAGTGTGGCTTGTTTTTGTTATAAAAAATAACCTTCCTCCTTGGATGTCGATCAAGAGAGAGCACACAATGTTGGCAATGATTTTTCCAGGTTTTTAATTATCTTTTATTTGCTTTAAAGCATGAAGAAATATTTCATTTCTTTGTTTCGTGCATGGTAATTATTTATTTTATATATCACAACATCTAGATAAGTATAATTAATCATGCAGTAGGTTGAACCAATCAGGTAGGTACCAAGTTAAATATATGAACGTATATATTGAGCCTCTCATCGATGAGTTGTTGAAGTTATGGGTTGGCATCACTATGTATGACATCTCTATACCAATAGGGCAAAAACAATTTCAATTCCATGGAATACTATCATGGACAATTCATGATGCTCCCGGGTTAACACATTTTTGTGGTATATTGTTACTTTATTTTTGTGATTTAATATTATATATCTTTTTTGAAAAAATCATGCATTATTTTAAATTGTAACTCTAATTTGATGCTACATTTATTCATATATCTTGTAGGTCTTCAAACAAAGGGTAAATTTGCATGCCCAGTTTGTGGTCCTCGGATAAAATCTCATTGTTCAAGGAGTTTAGCAAAGGAAGTGTCTTATGAGTATAGGCACTTTCTGCCTAAGAACCATAGTTATCAAACTACAGACAAAGCAAAGTTCAATGGTAAAGAAGAAAATGGAAAAAAACCACAAATAATGACACCTCGCCTATGGAAGTTGGAATATATTAGAAATCATCAAGGTATGCAAATTATTTATGTATGACCTATTATATAAATCTTTGGTTAATTTCATTAGTATTAAATTCATTTTGTCCCATTAATTAGTGTTAATTTCAATTTGTTGATGTTTCATGAATGTCTTTAAGGAACGAATGGGCTTCCACGAGGAATGAAAAGTTACCCTATGCAATTCAGTAGATTTCCATACTACGAGCACCTACAAATAGTTCATTTATTTGATACAATGCATATCGGGAAGAACATAACAGAATTGTTATGGCGAATATTAGATGGAAGGACTGACAAAGAGAGAATTGGAAAGATTTGTTGTGACATCCGAGAACCTAATCACGCCTTGCAAAGTGTTATTATTAATTCTAATGGCGATGGTCGTGAACAAAATACTAGTCTTCCTTGGTTATTGATGGAGAGGTAGAGAAATATTGTAAAATAGGTCATTCGAAAAATTAGGTTTCCGACGGGGTTTTCGTCAAACATACAAAATATCTTAACTAAAAAAGGTGATTTTGGCGGGGTTAAAACACATGACTGACATACATTCATTAAGGTAATTAATAGGCTATAATACATTTTCTTATTGGTACACATTTTTTGGAAACAAATAATAATTATTTGTTTTTTGTTATAGTATGTTCTAACTGTATGTCTCCCAGACGACTTTGACAACAACATAAAACAAATTATTTATTTACTTGGAAAATACATGAGGTAAGTATTGTTTTATAAGGAAAATGTACTTCTTATGTGATTTGTATTGGAACTTATTGATATATTATCTTTTATCTGCAAATTTATGTATGCCTTGATATTGTTTTATTGCATTGACATTTGTATGTGGCTATCATCAAAACAAATCCATAAAGAAGATATAAGGTATTGGAAGAGAGAAATTCCCCGACTAATGTGTCAAATGCAACAATATCTACCTTCAACATTTTTCAATGCACAAAAACACTACCTCATACACCAAGTTGAGGAGATTGAATTATGTGGACCAGTACACACAAGGTCGATGTGGATGGTGGAGAGGCAGTTGAAGTCACTGAAGGCTTTTGTTAGACAAAGAGCACATCCGGAGGGTTCTATGGTTGAGGGATATATGGTATATCAATGCATGGTGTATATTAGTCAATATCTACCTAAATTAGCGGAAAATATGAATGTGCCTCACATTTGGCATCTCGAATCCATCAACAAATTTGAAGGGGAGGTCTTATCGGGGAAAGGTAAAATGAGGACTGTGAAAGGTAATTATTAGATGTTGACATAGATTTAATATATTACACATCTATTAAATTATTCATTTATTAACAATAACTAATTAATGATATTAAATTGTTATGCTATCATATAGTTGCTTGAGAGTGGGATGCTTTACATTTATACATTGCAAACAACCTTGATTGGATGGAGCATTGGATAGAATATACTGAAGAATATTTTGGTAGGTTATCATGGGAAGGGGTGAGTAAGATGATTAAAACAACGCACCGTCATCGAGATCAATTTCCTGATCTTACATCAAGGGAAGTTGATTTAGCCTTTGGTTTAAAAGCTAAACATGCAAGTTAAATTTGTTACCCACATTTTCCTAGTTTTTCCCTAATTTTTCAATGTATTTTGGTTTGTTTAATTATTCAAATATATATTTAGTAAGTCCTATATGAGGATTATTAATTCACAATTTATTTTTTACTTGTTGTCCATGTTGCAGTTGAAACATCACAAGGCTATGTGGTGTAATGGTCGTGTTAGCACTTGGTAAATTTCCTAGAAGTTGAAACAGAAGAAATCTACAAAGGTAACTTTATCCAACCACTTTTAAAGCTGGGATCTAGCCCTTCCAGCTTCAGAGAGGGATCTCTCTATATGATTTAGATTTGTTTTTAACTTTAGATGTTAGGCTAGGTAAAGAAATAGGTAGGTTTTGTTGTCAAAGTGTTTTTTGGATTGATTGAGACAGTTTACACATCCATTGGGCTATGGGGTCTGTGTTTAAATAAAATATGAAATACAACCAAAAACGTGAAGGAATATTTCCACAAGACGAAATAATATACTCACTGGATCTTTTAGTAGCTTAAATGATGGATAGAAGAAAAGATGAGAAAGATAAATTCAACTAAGAAGCAGTTAAGAATTTCTTAATTGAAATCACCAGAAGATAAACACTAAAATCTTTCGAGTCGGAAATAGAGTATCCAAGATAAATCCTACAACATTCGTTACTCTTAAAGATTAGTTTCAGAAAACAATATGATCACAAAGAAAGAATAACATTCAACTTAGAGAATAAACATCACCAGTGAATACACACAAGAATCCTGTAAAAGTGCCTCCTTTTATTAATGGTAGATCTCTTCAAAAATGGTACAGTCTGATAGCGTCAGGGTGTGAAGATCAACAACCCTCAATAATTCGAAAGGTGAAGTATTCATAACTCAAATTACAAGCGTTCCTGTCATAACTGATCAGGATGTGCTAATTCTATTTTTAGCCTAACTGATTTAACTAATCAAACTGCTTGATGACTTGGTGTAACTGCACGCGCAATTTCTGGGTAGACTGTTGATGAAGCCTTTGCGCGACCTCATCTGATTGGACAGGTGACTTGACCTGGACAGCTCATCTGCTAATCGAGCAGAATGTAGAGTTTCTCCCATCTGAGATGACTAGGCACAGTGACTTTGAGCAGTCTCCGATACACTTCGTCCATTTCCGTATACTTAGCGAATGTGGGCTTAGTGACGAATATGTATCGAATTTCATGTTGGATACTGATGTCCAACTGAAGGGCATCTAGGAAAGATTTTCCGATGATGCTCCCTTGTATGCCTGCAAACTTTGAACTATCCTTGGACATCTCAGACAATCTCTTCTTGTAATCTGGAAGTGTCATCAGTTTATCATTACTAACTTTCAGATCAGGTAGACCTTTCTTTTGGAGAGCCTCAATCTTATTAAAAAACCTTTGTACCCCCTGGTCCATGATCTGAACCTTTTCTTCCAATTGAAGCATTAATCCTCTCTTGGTCAAAACTCTCTTAACCTCAAGGATGGTCTATGTTCTGTCTTCTATATTCAGCTCTTCTAGCTCTTCTCTGGTCTTAGAATTGAGGAATTTGATGATATCATTTGCCTGAGTTGGTCTATCTCCCAATTCTACTCTGATCTTCTCAATTTCCTGTTTACTCCTCTGGACCAACTCATTCTGCTCAAACATGATTTGGATCATGGGCCAGATCTCATTTATGGACTTTGTGATGTCTGTCCATACATTCTCTTTAACCTTAGCCAAAGTCTTCCCTGCCACTGTTTGCTTTTGGAGTTGCTGTAGCTCCTTCTTGAGATGCTCAGTTACCTGCTTTTATTTGGAGAGACTGGTCTGGAAAGAAGTTTTGAGTTCCTGGAGGTTCTCAACTTCCTTTTTAAGCCTGCTGATCTCTGTCTCTTGCAGGTTCATCTTTTCCATGGATTTGGCAAGGTCGACTGTTCCCTCTTGTGGTGTCACTGGTGTTGCGGATGGAATTGCTGTTACTGCTGCTGTGCTTGCTCCTGAAATCAGAATGGCACTCAATGGAATGAATTCCATTGGCTTCATCTGTTATTTCTCTTTTAATAATCTCTCCATCTCTGCTTCCATTTCTTTGGGCTGTGCATTCTACTCCATGAGCAGTTTAAGCATTTCATCTTTCTTTCCTTCTTTTTCTGCTATCTCCTTCACCTGCGAGTCCTCTGTGGGCGGGAGCTTCAGTTGTTTCCTCAAGGAGGTGATGTCTACATTCTTCTTCTTTATGATCTCCTCTGCAGCTTTGACATTCGAAGGATCATAGCCGATCTTGAGGACCAGCTCCTCCAAAGTCTTGATCCTGTTGTCCTTCGCAAAATATGATATCTTCTCCAGCTTAAGTTGTGTCTGAGCATTATTCAATGATACCTGTAATTTTGCTACAGATGCTGAAGCATGTGCCAATGTATGGAATACCATCTCCCCTGTCTGCTTGTGCAGATCCATCTGATCTGCTGGGTGCACGTCCTTCGCCTGAAATTCGAAGGTGGCCCTCTTGTAGTCTGTGATCACCTTGGGGTCTGGTACCTGTGCCTGGAGGAAGGCCATGTGCATCCTGCCCCTTTCTGTGTCAAATGCAGACAATAGCCTATGCTGCGCAGTGGACGACTGCTTTCGAAATTGAGCATAGGTATTGTTGGTGAGGGTCTGATTTCTTTTCTTGATCAGCTCGTACTTGTCAAAAATGCTCAACTTGGGCCTAGTCTTGCCTGGCTGAGTGTCCAGTGGGGAGCCAGTGGATTTCTTCGGTACTGTTGTGGTGATTTCCTTATAAAGGCTCGAACCAAAGGGTGGAATGACTGGTTTGATTACTATGGTAGGCGGGGCTTCTTGTTCTACAGTCGTACCAGGCACTGAAACTGTCTTGGGCCTCTTAGTGTGCAACTGGAACTCTTCTGATGATACCTCCGTGACAGGTGGAGACAAATCTTATCGAGGCATTTTTTCCTTAGGGACCTGAGGCATGGTCATTGGCACTACAGTGGTCGGGGGAACCTGCTATTCTACTTCGACCAAGGTGTTAGGCACCCACACAGTCTGGTTGGAAAATTTTTCAATCTCGGGCTTGGACTCATGAACGTACGGAATGTTTTTGTTCTTCACCCGCATTTATGAGATGATCCCGCATGGGTCATAGTGCCATGGGAATCTTAAGAAAAACTTCATCTCTCTCAGCATCTAGTCCTCTTCTTCTCCGGCGCCACGACTGTTGCAGATGAAGGAGCCAATTTGCCCCTTGATTCTAAGCTGTTGATTTTTCTTCAAGGATACAAAATGGATGTCATCTGAATTCATGATCTATCTTATATACTCTAGCACAAAGATTCTTACCAGCACATACTTGGGCAGTTTGTAGGGTGCCAACTCGCACCCGAATACTCTGATCTCGGAATGGTTTTGATACAAGTACCAATCCCCGGTCTTTGTGTTGTCCGAGAGATGTAGAATTCTCTGGACTTCGTCATTTATTCGAGGCTCAGGTCTGCCGCTCAACATGCTTACCACAGGGTGGTAGAATAGATTGATGAATGCTTTGAAGCTGTATTTTGTGGATTTATGCTTCAGCAAAGAGGTCCATGCTGTGACTGGTTGAGGCCTTCCATCTGCATCCATTTTTTTCATGGAAAAACTAAACTTATCTGCTTGATAGAAAACAAACATGTAGGCCAATATAGAAGAATATCTGAACATGCCTTCTGTGCCAAAATTCACGAACTATTCATGAACATTGTCGGCCAAGAAGGTGTTGAAATCAAACTGTGTGGTGGGCTTTTCATCAGTGGAGAAAATGGATAGAAAACCCAGAATGGGCTCATCTACCCACTGGTCAGAATAGTACCCTAACAGAGCACAAAGGGAGGAAATGACCTAGTTTCCTTTGGTGGAGAACATGGATGACGGGTAAGGGGGATTTGTGGAAGGGAATTGAGTGGAGGTGGGAAGGAAAAGCTCGAATATTTGAGCTCTCTGGGGAAAATTCATCTTCTGATACAACTTTGTAAGGATTTCCAGGTTGAAAGGAGACGCAGAGTTTGCACGGGGAATTTGCATCATCTGGTCTATGTCTTCATGCGTGATAAGGAACAGGGTGTCTCTGGATGAGGATATGACGGCTCTCTATTTGGGAAAATAGTGAGCTTGGCATTTAAGTGTGAATTCGAGAAAATGGTGGATCTGGGGAAAGAGGTAAAGGGGTAAATTGGACTCCCAGAGTCCAATTTCATCGCTCTGGTCTAGGAAAACCTCCCTGAGCCATGACTGGAGGTCTGAGAAATCGAAATCGCATTTGGTATCTATGATCAATCTGTCTTTGTAGACCAATGGGATCCTGTCCAGGTCGACAGGAGGCGGGAGAAAAGGATTCTCCTCTCCTTCTGCTTGTCTTGGCTTTGGCGCCATCTTTGCAATAGTACTTAAAATAAAAACGAAGTTAGTGGGGTCGACTGACTGTGGATGAAGGCGACGAAAATGCAATGGAGTAGTAAGAGGTAAATTTTCTGGTGCGATGGATGAATAGTGAATGAAGGGGGAATAACGGTAGTTTTATTTAAAACTGGGGTCGGTTGGGCACGGGAGATAGGTCAACAGGATAACGGGTATGTTATCTAGTAATAAATGGACAATGGGCCACTTGGGGGTGAGATGGTAGGTGACGGTGGCCAAAACATACGGATGGGTGACGTGGCTACTAGGGATTGGAGGTGAAAGTCGCAATAAGGGGTTGGTCATGAGTGAAAGGGGGTAGGGGGATGACAACAGTTATGAGATGGGACATAACTTGAGAACAAGTGGAACAAGTGGAAGATGACGTCCATAAGTGACGGTGGCTGTCAGATAGCAGATGGTGACAGGATTTCGGGGAAAATAGACTGACGCCACATATGACAAGGGGCCCGCCAGAGGGAAAAACCATTTTGGACCCCCCCCCCCTCGGTTAAAAGTAGATCATCAGGGGGGGTCCGAAATCCAATTAAGGTCATTGATCTACACGCCCTTTTCCTGGCCATAGATCTTATCACACCGTTTATCATTCATTCCGGACCCCCCCCCTCCATTAAAGGAAAAACGGGTGGGGGGGGGTACGGAATCCAATCTGGATCGTTGATTTAAGCGCTCGTCTCTGGGCCGTCCAGATGTGTGCAAGTCTTATTACCGATTCCATACCCCCCCTGGTTAAAAGCAGAATGGTCAAGGGGGTCTGGAATGCTCTGTACACCGTAGATCTGAGCACCGCGATCAGGACCATTGATATGTGCAGGAGGCATAAATCAGAAGTGGAGAACACATGTGCTGGGAGAACTTAGGATAAAAGTATTTTATGGGTTTTTCCCAAACTTTTCAAATAGACACTACCAAGGGGTTTTGGCCAACTATCTTTTAAGCATTTGGAACATGGTACAATCTTGACCTCAAGCAAGTTTTATTGGAATGAAACAATAAAGAAACTAACCTATGTTCTAACCTAGTTTCCTATGACAGTTAACCCAGATTAAACTGTTGGGTTAAGAAATTACTCTACCCCGGGGCTATCTGACTAGGATTAGACAGTCTGGCCAGATTTATTCACTAATCTAACCTAGACACTTTGGCTAAGATTAAACTGTTTAGCCAAATCATTCACTACCCTATCAACATCAAATTTAAAAAGAACTTGGCCATGCTTGAAAGGTATGGACCAAGTTACCATTATTGCATGGGGCTTTATTTCAATTCTTTTATGCCCTCTTTTCTTTCTTTTTCTTTTTTCTTTTCTCAAATTATTTGCAGAATGAAAAATCATTTGTCAACAAAAACACTAGAGACAGATAATATCCCAGTCACCAGTTGATTCCCATAATTTATGGGGTGATAACAGGTCGTAAATTTCGTATCAAAATGTTGGATGATAAGATGAAAACCTCGAATTGTGGGATAACTGTAGTGTTTAAGGTCACCAACATTTCCTCTAGAAGTGACAGAAATCCGGAAGAAATTGAGAATAGGTACTATGGCCATTTGGAGGATATAATTGAGTGTGATTTTAATTCCTTTAAAATAGTTTTGTTTGAGGTTAAATGGTACAGGCTACAGATGCATGAACATGATCCTGAAAGAATTTTTATTGAGCATGATAATGGATTTACCATGGTTAATACAAGGGAATTTGAACTGGGTACAAAGCCTTATGTTCTTCTAAGTCAATGTGAGCAAGTATTTTACTCATAGGTATGTAGTAAAGCAGGTTGATCATACGTTGTTAGATATGATCCAAGAGGAAGACCAGTAAAGTACAATCATGTAGCCGAGGATGAAGATAATAATGAGGAAGAAGATCATGATTATGAATATCAGGAGCAGGTGGCTCATGTAGTCGATGTGTCAGACGAATAATTTGAAGAGGTTGATCATCCAAATGTAGGAGACAAAGATCTCATTGATGATATCGATAACTATAGTAGCGAAAATGATGTTGATGATGATGTTGATAGGAATGAGCCTTTCACCAATATCGATTCTGAACCAGATCCTGATACAGATGTTGAACTGGATGAAGAAGAAGATGACTGATAATTAATTCATGNTTGAAAAGAAGAGGTATGTGTTTATATCTTTTATATGATCTTTATATGTTTTTATATTGTATAATATAGTATATGATACATGTTATTTATAATTTCAAATTAGGTAATATGGGGAAATTGAGAGTGATGTGAGGGGGGGGGGGGCATAATTAGAGCTTCCACTTCACGTGGTTGCACCTGTTTAGTAGAGAATGAACTATTCTCGAAACCAAGAAGAGCTCTGCGCGAATGGGCCTAATCATACCAACAATGTAGTTATGTCCATCATCAATTCATCATTATCATTCTCAAAATTATCATTCTACAAATATCTTATACAAATTTTACAAGGAAATTGTACTAGGAAATTCATCTATGGAATTGTTATATATAGGTCCAACATATTGATCCCCTATAATGTGGAAATTATCCCTCAAGAAGGTTTCATGACTTCATGTTTCGGTTGTATATCAATGTTGTTCTCTCACTCTCCTCACCCGGGTTCAAATACAAAATGATATTTTGGCTTGTTGTGATAAGGCTGGAAGGGTAGACGGCCCCCAAGAGTGGGACCCCCTTGCGTGTGTGTCTTCGAACTTCTTGAATCTTGTTATGTCATAAGTTTATTGCTAGGCATTGGATTGCAAGTTGTTGGCACTAATCTAGGGGTTATAGTAGAAGCTAGCTAGATTTGAACTTGTGTCTTGCCTAGGTAATTATCCAGGGAAATTACAAATTCCTCTAGTTCTAAAAAAAACACTCTAATGTCTAACCCACTAACCATTAACCTAATTATACCCATAACCACTAACTCATAATCCATAACACACTAACACGTGACTCTTTGACTTCTAATCCCCAACACATTATCCACTAACTCATAACCTACTAATCCTTAATCCCCTAATGAACTAACCCCCTAATACCTAACTCACTAACCCTAAAGATACTAACCCACTAACAAATAACCCTAACCCATTAACCATGGATGGAAATTATCCCACTAACCACTAATTGGATGACAACTAAGACACTAAATCCTAACCCACTAAGCACTAACACAATAAATTTTTCCTTGCTAACCTATTAAATGATTAATTGAGATTTAACCAATATCCCTAACACACCAACCAATTAAATTTATATCCTCTAAT
>JASDQU010108993.1:38991-49564 GCA_032191745.1 Picea mariana | reverse complement strand
AACCCATTAACCATGGATGGAAATTATCCCACTAACCACTAACTGGATGACAACTAAGACAATAAATCCTAACCCACTAAGCACTAACACAATAAATTTTTCCTTGCTAACCTATTAAATGATTAATTGAGATTTAACCAATATCCCTAACACACCAACCAATTAAATTTATATCCTCTAATGATCCCTAAACCACCAAGAGAGAAATCCATAACCACTAAAACCCAACCACTAATGGTCACTTGTTCGTTAACCCCCAATGAGAACTAATTGACTAACATCTAACCTATTAACTCCTAATGACAATTAATTGACTAACATCTAACCTAGTAATCACTAACCCTGTACACCAATAACCCCTAATGTTGAACACACAAACCCATTATATAGGCTAAAAATACTAACCCACTAACTCACAACCCCTAACACACTAATTCTTGACAACTAACCCACTAACTCGTACTAGACTCCAAATCACTAACCCATTAACCCATAACCTCTAAAACGCCAATTTCTAACCGAGGTTCAAATCCACAACCCAGGTAGGTCTCATGACTTCATGTTTGGGTTGTATATCAATGTTGGGTTGTATATTATATATTATATATATAATATAAAAAAACAAAAATTAAAAACGAAAATGAAAACAACATAAATAAAAACCAAAATAAAACACCATATGGTATTACAAACAAAACATAAAACATTTCAAAATGCAACCTACACTCGCGCGTAGGCTGAAATCTACCACCACAGTCCACACACTTGCCACCATAGTCCAACCACTATATCACTCATGTGTAGGCTGCAAGCTACCACCACCACAGTCCCACATATTTGGAGCATAGTTTGGAGAGGAGGATGGATTTGGAGCACGGTTTGGAGAGGAGGATAGATTTGGAGGACGAGAGAAGGAGGAGGGCACACGATTTGCATAGGCTAGGGTATGGTCATTTGCAGAGGAGGGAACACAATTTGGAGAGGAGGAGGGCACATGGTTTTGCACCGGAGGAGGGCACACGGTTGGAGGAAATGGTTTGACCTCTTTCTCCAATCTCTTGAATTCTTTCCCCTTGATTGTGCCATGAAAAGAAAAAATCCCCATGGAGTTAATAACCATTGAATATAGTCCAAAACAAATATTTACAAAGCAGATGTCTTTCTTCTCCAAGAAATTGTGTGTGTTGGCTCTAAAACTGGAGAATTTTTGTCTTCCTTTCTAAAAGAATGAAAAAACAAATTGTTGGATTTTGAAGAACTTTTAGGAGGGTTAGTATTAAGTGGAATGCCAATCTATTTGCAATGTCCTCCAATGTCTTAAATGCAGGTATTGATATTGAAGTTGGGTCTATAGAATTAGGGAAGGTGTATAAAATTATTAACTTGTACAACCTTTATTATTGTGATAAAAAACTTTTTTAGGAAGGGATTAGGGATTTGAGGTTTTTTAATGGGGACAACGTCATAATTGGAGGGGATATAAACTTAAATCTAAATAAAAGAAAAGTATGGGGAAAAGTAATTGGAATATGAAGGTAGGAAACCTAGTTCCCCTTTTAAGTTTAATAATTCATTGCTAGTTGAAGAGGAATTTAGAGGGCTATTCATTAGGGAATGGAATCAATTTGACAAACAAAAAGATGATTCAGAACAATTCATGAATAGTTTGAAAAGGGTAAAAGGGTTAGTAGTTGAGTGGTATCAAATTTATGATTAAAAAAATAATAAAGATCTCAAAGAAGTGGAAGAGGACATCAAATGACTTTTTGATAATAACGAGGATGGGGTATTTTCTAAAGAAGAATTTATTTCTCTCAATGATCTTCAAGGAAAGAATAAGGCTTTACTTGACAAGGATAAGACATGGTGGAGGCTCAAAAAGTAGAGCTATCTAGATTTATGAAGGTGACATGAATATTGAGTTTTTTCATAATTATGTGAGTCATGGGAGAAATGTGAATACTATTTGGGAGATTAGTAAGCTAGGTGGTTCCAGAATCAAATCTTTCAAGGAAATAGTAGAGGTGGGAAAGCAACATTTCAAAAATTTGTTTAAAGATCTAGAGATGGAAATATTGGTGAAATATGGAAATCATTAGGTTATTTGCCAGGCTTATTGACGAGGAAACGAAGGTAGGTATAGAAGCACAAGTGGCAAAGGATGGAATAAAATTACTATTAAACTCCTTCAAAGGAGCCAAAATCCTTGGTATTAAAATCCTTCAAAGGAGCCTTGGTATTAAATTAGTATGAAGAACATTTTGGTTTTTTATACAATAGACAAATCCATGATGTTGTGGGATCAACCCAAGAAGGATTGCACACAAATAAAACCCAGAAACCACCTATTGTTGTCATGAAGTTGGACCTTGAAAACGCATATGACAAAGTGAACTAGTTATGCCTTAGATAGTTATTGCTCCATATTAGAATGAATCTACTTACAATAGAATGGATTATGGGGTGTCTTTCATAAACTTCCTTTACAGTTCTTATAAATGGTTCTCCCTCTAGTTTTTTAAATTCATATTGAGGCCTATGAAAACAATGCCCTTTATCTTCTTTTCTCTTTTTATTAGTAGCCAAATGATTAAGTACTGTTATCAAAGATGCTAGGAGAATAAGGTTAGTAAAGGAAATAAAAAATTATAATTCATTGGTCATTTCACATCTACTCTTTGTATATGACACAATGACTTTCAAACATGGATATTTAAGGGAAATTATAAGCATTAAGGAGATTTTGGGAATCTATTGTAAAGTTACAAGTATGGAGATTAATTTGATGAAGTCTTCTATGGTGTTCAATGAATTAGCTAAAGAAGAAAGATTCCAAATTGCAAATATTCTTCCTATGAATTAGTTGGAGACAAATGCATTGAATGCATTTTCTACTAAGGGAACCAACAACCTCAGTCCCTTTCCCTTGTCATGATTTACCATCAATTCAAATATGCCAAGTATACCTAGCCATCCTCAATCAAAAATTTAACTTACTAGTTGACAAGCACCTTAAACTACCATGCTCTTACCGAGCCAATTGTTCCTCCACATCATAATGAAAGCATCATCATGGAAGATAAGCAATAACACCTTATAATTTTTGCATCTAGTATGCTCATTCTTCATCATAGACATATTTCTGCAAGTTTAAGATACTTTAGGGTTCACCCACATGAACAATTTTCCTTGTTAAATCAAGCTCGAAGGCTCTGTTATGTAATTGTTTCAGGATTACTAAACACAAATAAAATTCCCAATTATGAATATTTTTATTTTCTCCTCTAAAATAGATTTCCAATGCATATACTCTCGTCCCATTCAGAGTTTGTAGTTGAAAGTTACATCACCTAGAAGTTAAACAACTCATGTATTTTTTGTGCTTTTGTTGGTGCAATTCAACACCACGGACCATCTTCCATCACCAGTGGATGAAAATTGGGAGAACTAGATTTTTTTTTTGTATTGGTCGTTAATGATATTCTTATATGTGAATGCTCAACCTTGTTGGTTGGGCGTTTCTCTTGCGAACTTACCTTGCATTGCCTCTGGAAACCCCAATTTGTTTTTCCCACTACACCTGTGTCGTTGGCTCTTTCGGTTTTGTTGCTTGGGTGCTCCTCTTGCCAACTCGGCTTGCCTATGGGCACCCCTCTTTCCAACTTTCCTTGCATTGCCTCTAGAAACCCCAATTTTTCCTTGCATTGGTCATTTCATTGGTCACTGTCTCTTTCAATTTTGTTGGCTGGGCGCTCCTCTTGCATTTGGGCACCCATCTCGCCTTGCATTGCCTCTGGAAACCCCAAGTTTGTTTCCCACCACACCTGTGTCACTGACTATTTCGGCTATGTTGGTCAGGTTCTCCTCTTGCCAGCTTGGCTTTCCTTTGGATGCCCCTCTTGCCAACTTGCCTTGCATTACCTCCGGAAACCCCAAGTTTGTCTTTCATTCAGGAAACACCAAGTTTTTTTTCCCACCACACCTATGTGGCTGTCTCTTTCAGTTTTTTTGGTTGGGCATTTCTCTTGCAAACTTGCCTTGCATTGCCTCTGGAAACCCCAAGTTTTTTTTCCCACCACACCTGTGTCATTGACTCTTTTGATTTTGTTGGTTGGGCGCTCTTCTTTCCAACTCGGCTTGCCTTTGGGTGCCCCTCTTTCCAACTTGCCTTGCATTGCCTCTAGAAACCCCAATTTTGCCTTTCAATTGGGAAACCCCAAGTTTTTCTCCCACCACACCTGTTTCGCTGGCTCTTCGGTTTTCTTGGTTGGGTGCCCCTCTTGTGAACTTTCAGTTAATTTTGAATTTTGGACCCTTTTCAAAGACTAAGTTGATTTGAAACTTCCACCCCTTTTGAGACTTCAACCATTGTTCAAAATTAAGTCCATCAGGACTATTTCCATGTATTTCATCGGTCATTGGCCACTTTTTAAACTTTTCCCAACATCCATACTTCAAACTTAACTCCATTGGAAACTCTAAAACATCACCCGTCATGCAAATTAAAACTTTGTGCCATTGGCCCTCTTATAAACTTCAAGGCATTTATGGGCTAGGTCATTAGGCCTCTTCCAATATTTGGACCATGTTTGAACATTAGGGCCAAATTTAACTTCAACCCATTCTTGAACTTTGGGCCATTACAAAATTTTAATCATTTCTCCAACTTTGGCCCACTTATAAACTTTAGGGCATTTTGGAATATCGATCTGTTTTTGAATTTAAGCCCCTTGAGCCATTCCAAAACATTGCTCATCGAGCAATTTTAAAACTTTAGGCCATTGACACTTTTTTGAACTTCAATCCATCCTACCACTTTTTAAACTTCGTCTAATAACAATACTTTGAACGTAAGCCCCCTGAGCATTCTGAAACAAGGATAATGGGCCACTTCGGTATGGGGGCATTGAGCCATTTCAAAATATTGGGCTAGTTATGAACTTTTTCAAAACTTAATAGGAAGGCCATGATTTCAGCACTTGGACCTGCAACTTTACGCAACTTTATGCAACATGCAACTTTATGCAACAATGCAACTTATACAACTTTACACAACTTTATGCAACTTTACACAACTTTACGCAACATACAACTTTATGCAACAATGCAACTTACGCAACTTTATGCAATTTTACAAAACTTTATACAACAATGAAACTTATGCAACTTTACACAACATTATGCAACATGCAACTTTATGCAACAATGCAACTTATGCAACTATGCAACTATATGCAACTTATGCAACTATGCAACTATATGCGACTTATGAAACTATATGAAACTTATGAATGTGTGACCTATATCCTCCTAATGCAACTTATGAATGCAACTATATCCTCCTAATGGCTCTAAGTTCCTTCTTAGAGGCCTTGAGAGCCAACTATGATGCATAAACCCTGTGAATGGTGCCCATATGGTGTCCTAGTAGCCATTATTATTATTTAAAGCATACCAATGTTGCCCATATTCCTAATTGTAGGCCTTGATCTTGGTCATTAAGCACATAAGGTTCATTTAAATCCTAATTCCATTTTATCCTTCCTTTGATGATGGTACAAGCCTAAACTCCCATATGTGAAGTGAAGAAATACTAATGGTCTCCAAATCCCACCTTGAGGCCAAATATCCCTTAAACATTATCTACATGATCATTCAATGGTTAGTTCATAGACCTTGAGGCCAAATATCATTCAATGGTTAGTTCATCGGCCTTGAATTTGAGAACTTTCATTGTGAGCTTAATGTTCTTGTTTTCTTCCCCTAGACATGGTACAAGCCTTGAGAACCACTCTTATTATGAAAAAACTATTAACAACACCAAAGATCCCACACAGAGGCTAAAGATTTTTACATATGTCTTGTGTTGTTTTTTGACAACTTCATCATGAATCTTAATCCTAAGAAGATTTAAATAGGACCTAAAAACCTTATGTAAACGTACCAATGGTTCTAAATGCAACTATATTGCAACTATATTGCAACTATATTCTCAAATATTGGTGAGTGGTCAAATGCAACTACATTGCAACTTATGCAACTATATGCAACTATATTGCAACTTATGCAACTATATGCAACTTATGCAACTATATTGCAACTTATGCAACTATATTGCAACAATTTCATATGCAACTATATGCAACTATTGAACATACAACTTCAACAACTTTATGGAACTTATGCAACTTTACGCAACTTTACGCAACAATGCAACTTATGCAACTATATGCAACTTATGCTTCCTTGCAACTATTTGCAACTATATGACGGATAGGTGTGGAAATTTCAACTTTATGCAACTAAATGCAATTATGTTGGTACTATATTGCAACTTATGCAACTATATGCAACTTATGCAACTATATGCAACTTATGAAACTATATTGCAACTATATGCAACTTATGAAACTATATGCAACTATATGCACCTAAGAAGATTTAAATAGGACCTAAAAACCTTATGTTCTTTCCCTAACCATGGACAAGACCTAAGTTCCAAAATGTACCTTATGCAACTTATGCAACTATATGCAACTTATGCAACTATATGAAACTTATGCAACTATATGCAACTTATGCAACTATATTGCAACGTATGCAACTATATTGCAACAATTTCGTATGCAACTATACACAACTATGCAACATGCAACTTATACAACTTATGCAACTATATGCAACTTATGCAACTATATTGCAACTTATGCAACTATATTGCAACAATTTTGTATGCAACTATATGCAACTATGCAACTATGCAACATGCAACTTATGCAACTTTAGCAACTTTATGGAACTTATGCAACTTTACGCAACTTTATGCAACTTTACGCAACTTATGCAACTATGCAACTATATGAAACTATATGCAACTTATGAAACTATGCAACTATATGCAACTATATGACGGATAGGTGTGACAATTTCAACTTTATGCAACTAAATGCAACTATATGCAACTATGTTGGTACTATATTGCAACTTATGCAACTATATGCAACTTATGCAACTATATTGCAACTTATGCAACTCTATGCAACTTATGCAACTATATTGCAACTATATGCACCTAAGAAGATTTAAATAGGACCTAAAAACCTTATGTTCTTTCCCTGACCATGGACAAGACCTAAGTTCCATAAATGGTGTGAAAAAATTGTGAATGACACCCATATCCCACCCAAGCACCATAGTCTATTAAATAGGATAGATGTGGTAGTTTGAGGCCTTGGTAATGGCCAATGAGCCAAAGAAAATATGTTTAGGACCTAAGGCCCTTTTTTTCCTCTCTAGTCATGGTACACACCTTGAGACCTATTCTTATTATGAAAACGTACCAATGGTTCCAAATGCAACTATATTGCAACTTATGCAACTATACGCAACTATATTGCAACTATATTGCAACTTATGCAACTATATTGCAACAATTTCGTATGCAACTATATGCAACTATTTAACTATGCAACATGCAACTTATGCAACTTCAACAACTTTATGGAACTTATGCAACTATGCAACTATATGCAACTATATGACAGATAGGTGTGGCAATTTCAACTTTATGCAACTAAATGCAACTATATGCAACTATGTTGGTACTATATTGCAACTTATGAAACTATATGCAACTTATGCAACTATATTGCAACTATATGAAACTATATGCAACTATATTGCAACTATATGCAACTATATTGCAACAATTTCGTATGCAACTATATGCAAATATGCAACTATATGCAACTATGCAACTTATGCAACGTATGCAACTATATTGCAACTTATGCAACTTTACGCAACTTTATTGCAACTTATGCAACTATATGCAACTTATGCAACTATATTGTAACTTATGCAACTATATGCAACTTGTGCAACTATATGCAACTATATTGCAACTATATGCAACTAGGTGTGGCAATTTCAACTTTATGCAACTATATGATGGATCCGTGTGGCAATTTCAACTTTATGCAACTATATGACGGATCAGTGTGGCAATTTCAACTTTATGCAACTAAATGCATCTATATGCAACTGTGTTGGTACCAAAAACGTATATTGGCACGATAACTTATCTTCTTGTTTTAACGAGTGTAGGTACCACCAAATAGGTATCTGTCGGATCTAATTTCCTCGAGTGATGATCAAGATATAGTAAGAGAGGTTGAAAGTGAGACGTGTTGTACTAGATCTACCGGTTCTAGATCAACTAGGTTGGAAAGGTAAGGAACATATTTCGTACCCGCATGCAATTTTTTATTGCCAATGGAGGGTCATGTAATTATGATGCTGTGAGCATAGGTGACATTGAGTTGCCCTTGAGGTATAAACAACTAGTGCAACGATGGGAACCTAAGGAGCTACCTGAAGTGGACACAGATTTCTTCATCGGTGGGAGGATGTATCGCATTGCTCCTTCGTCCTTACATGGATTGGGGTTATTTTCCATGAATGGCATAAAGGTCGGCTATGGCACTGTAACTGAATTGATGGAGTATGTCGGACCATTATACAAATATAATCACTGGTTGATGTTGGTTTGATATACGCAAAGTATGCGGAGATACAAAGTTGCCACAAATTATATACAACTACTAGATAACAATCAAAATAAAGGGGAAACTATGTATATTGATGGAAGGCCAAAAGCTACTGGAAACATTGCAGGCTTTATAAATAGTACATGACCAGTGGCAACAACTAAGAAACCGGATTTCATATTTGAGGCACATGAAGGAAATTGTATATTTGTATGTGCAACAAAAACAATAGTTCCAGGTGAAGAGTTGTTGATTGATTACAACTTAAATTGAATAGATGGAGAGGGTGACCGTGGAAAGGCACCCACTTCGCCTCAGCAGGTAAATGTTAAATGCAGTAAAAAATTATGACTACAACAACTAAATTTCATAAATTTCATTATTTTTTTTTCTGTTATTACTGCAATATTTCATTTTCTTAATGTTATAGGTGAATATCCTAACTTTTATTGATTGATTTATTGTGTCAACATCTGTCCAGGGTGACTGTGGTAGAAAATCACCCGATACATCTCTCCAGGGTGACTGTGACAAGGCACCCACAGTGCCTCACCAGGTAAATGTTAAATACAGTAACAACTTATGGCTACAACAACTAAATTTTTGAAATTTCATTATTTTTTTTTTTTTGATATTACTCCAATATTTCATTTTTTAAATGTTACAGGTGAATTTCATAACTTTTGTTGATTGATTTATTGTGTCCACTTCTGTCCAGGGTGAACGTGTCCAAGTTTCACCTATTACATCTCTCTAGGGTGGCCATGGAAAGGCACCCGCAATGCCTCACCAGGTAAATGTTAAATACAGTAACAACTTATGACTACAACAACTAAATTTCTGAAATTTCATTATTTTTTTTCTAATATTACTCCAATATTTCATTTTTTAAATGTTACAGGTTAATTTCATAACTTTTGTTGATTGATTTATTGTGTCAACTTCTATCCAGGGTGAACGTGTTTGAGTTTCACCCATTACATCTCTCCAGGGTGACCATGGAAAGGCACCCGCAGTGCCTCACCAAGTAAATGTTAAATATAGTAATAACTTATGACTACAACAACTAGATTTCTGAAATTTCATTATTTTTTTTCTGATATTACTCCAATATTTCATTTTTTAAATGTTACAGGTGAATTTATCGAAACAAAGAGAAGCTCATTAAGGTATGCGACAACTTAATTTTTTTCTAGAGTATTTTACATAACTAAATGCATGCTTATTTGCTTATTATAAATTATTTACTCATATAAAAAATTTGTCTTTTATGATTCATGAAGATCTTGGTGATCGAAATGCATCTCGTTGACAACTCTGATCAAGTTGTATGGGCTAATGGATCTAGCGAAAGAACAATGAAAAGGTAAGGGTTTTGATGTGCTTTTAAAAGTAGGCTTTATCCTAGTAAAAGTTCACAATCCTCATGAATATGTAGATATTGATATATATGCCAAGTTCCATGTGGTGTTTTGGTTTACTTGTAGATATTTTAAATATAATTTTGGTTTACCTGTAATTTTTTTATAAAGAAGTATAACTATTTTAGAGAACCCCCATATACAAAGTCTTTATCCATATCCTCATCGTGGAAAATAAATTAGAAAAGATCCCTCACTTCATTCATTTCCATAATCCTAACCTTATTNATGAGTAATGAGGGATCTTTTTCAATAGAGTTTGTAATAGAGACTATTTTTTGTTGGGGAGAAGTGTCTAAATATTACTATCCCTAGTCCAAATACTAGTTCCTATTAAACAATGCATGAAGCTAATCCCAATAATCTAGACCCCTCCTCTCATCCCACATGTTAGTGCAAGTATTATAAAGCTCCAAAGGACACTACTACAAAATGCTTATTCTTATAATAATAATTCACTTCCAAATCCTTGTACATAGATGAGAAATCCCTTGATGATCCTAGGGTACACCAATATTTAGACACTTCTCCCCAACAAAAAATAGTCTCTATTACAAACTCTATTGAAAAAGATCCCTCATTACTCATAATGACGAATGCAAT
>JASDQU010108993.1:15534-38891 GCA_032191745.1 Picea mariana | reverse complement strand
GTATATATTTATCATATTTATCATACTTCAATGCCTAAACTATGATGTACAATTCCTTATCTTATTTGGGGTATATTATGATTGCACCAACAAAAGTTTCAAGTGTTATGTTATCCAACTCCTTTGTATCAAAGGTTCTGCCATTATGTATCATGCGAAATTTGCTTTGATTTCAAATGAAATTGCAAGTTTCATTAAATTTAATATTGATGCATTACAATTCTTTCATGTCAAAGCTTCAGTTACTTGGTTTTCAATTGCAATGAATTGAAAGGTTATACTTTCCTTTTCTAATGTGCATTGAAGAGACATTTCATTCCTAAATAATTTGCTAACCCCATGAATTACCTTGGTTCAATTAAATTATCTTGGATCAACCAATTTACAATGAATTTTATATTTCTTAGGTCAATACAAAATTCACATCCTCTAACTACAAAATCCAAACAAAACAATAATTGTTTTCCAAGCTCATATTTCTTCATGTTTGGCTTGCAATTAATTGTGGGTTAATATGGCATTACCATATTACAATGTAATATGGCATTACCATATTACGTTGTAATATGGCAATGCCATATTACGTTGTAATATGGCAATGCCATATTACGTTGTAATATGGCAATGCCATATTACAATGTAATATGGCAATGCCATATTACAATGTAATATGGTAATACCATATCTCGTGTAATTTTTTTTTAAAAGACTTAATGTCATCATCGCAATATCGACAATAGTTCGTCGGAAAAAAAATTGCATTTTGACCATCATGGCAATAGTGACGAGCTTTCATCGCAAGTTGCCACAGGTTTTCGTCGCACATACAACATCTTCGTCGTAACTTTGGTTTTGATGAATCAATGTCGTTGCTATTGCCACAGGTATTCATCGCAAGTTGCCACGGTTTTTCGTCACACATACAACATCTGCGTCGTAAGTTTTTGACTTGTCATAAATTTTCGTCGCAATTGCGACGAAATGTCATCGTAATAGCCACGATTGTTCGTTGTACTTGCGACAAGGTTTTGTCGTAATTGTGACGATGCATAGGGTTAATCGAACTTGAAGGTGGTGACACGTGGAGAGCTAATTTCGTTGATGTTTCCATGCACACTTGGATCGTTGATAGAGTGATGAAATTATTCCGACGAAAAACAAACTCGGCTTTCGTGGAAATTGCGACGGATAAGTGTGGCAATATCAACGAAAAATTGTCACAAATTTGGTCATATGTACTAGTGTGAAATGAGAATTAAAAACATCATGAATGTCCTTCAAAGAGGAAATACTAGAAGCAGGGAGTGTTCTATACCATTGCCTCGCATTGCCTTCCAATGAATACATGAACATTTTCATCAACATATCTTCATGATGGATGTCAAGTTGTTGCATCAAAGCATGAAATTCATGAACATGCTCAAAAGGGTTGTCATCATCACCTTCATAAAATATAGGTAGTAGATATTTCCATTCATCAATTTGAGGCACAATATGTGGATAACCATCTATGGATGAGAAATTGAGTGGGGAAAACCTCTTGGCCAGGATAGCCTTCATAGCCATTTGATTTTTCTCATCCCCAGTGGAGTCACCAACATATTCTGAACAATGGTGTCGCCATGGTGAATGTGCAGTCTTGAAGGTGTCCAACTTTAGTCACCATCTAAAGCCGGAGATGTGCAATGTCGTTCTTCCCAGGGAGCTTTTCAATCTGCTCAAATCTGTCCCCGACAACGCCACCAATTATGTTATCAATCCAAGAGTCACTCCCAGACTACAAATGAGAGTAAGCTTGGTAACATAGAAATGTGAATGGATTAAAATAGTTTTAACAGGTGGATCAACAAGAGAAGAGTAAAAAGGAGGGCACCAAACTGCTGCAAATACATTCCATTGGGCATGGAGTCATAACATCCTACAGATCAAAGGCAATCAAGCTGCCTACCAGAAAAAAGGCTTATGCAAATATGGATAGAATAATAGAAGGTAAACAAAGAGAAGAATAACCACATAACATAKATCCTTTCTGTAATATAGATTGAAGAGTGATTGAACAATAAACTATGATTAACAAGCAATTACCACAAATCCTTTGCAGCTCATGAATTCATTAACCAAAGGAAACTTTTGATCTTCAAAATATGTAAATATTATTCAAGAAATATGAAAAGATAGAATGATAACAAAGAAAACAAATTTTGATAATAAACTCTCATGAATCTCTAATGGAATAAATGTTAATTACAACAGGCCCTCAGGCTTACAATTGAGAAAATAAACTGCTCGTGTAGCTCTCTCCCCTCTTGGATCATGAATCCCCCCTTCCAAGAGACATTTCATTCTTTAAATAGAAAATATCATCCAAATGAACTAAGGAGGTCAAATCTCATCTCCTCCATTGGATTCTAAGCCTTGCAAATAGGTGACAATAATCAAAGAGACAAAAATCCAACAAACTGCTAATTTTCAGGAATTTGTTGGAAGTCATTAATAAAATGTCTCCACCTGATTGCATGAGGCCTTTGCTGGAGCTAAATATTAGGTGCAGGTATCCCTTGACATCTAACTGATCCTTGAGAAGTCATTCAAACTTTCCTTGACATGTGGCAACCTCCCAACAAGGCGAATATCAAAACCGTGACCACTACGGTGAATTAGGCAGCACCGCTGTAAAACAGTTGGGTAGCGCCACTTCTATGTCTGATATCTCTCAAACCATAACACATTTTGAAAATCTGAGAGAGGTTTTTTTTATTTGGCATGTTATGAAAAAAAAATCCTCCAGTTTTCAAAAATACCTTCTCAATTGTTCATAATCCAAGTTACAAGTTAGTGACTAAAAACTAGTAAAATAACTCTGCACAATTCGTTTTCTTCTAGACATATTAGGTAGCGCCTGTAGGTAGTGCCACTTATGCTATGCCTATGTGCAGGTTTAGGTAGCAATGTAAAAACATAATGAATTCAATCTTGAACGTGTGCAGATCAGTTGGTGGTCTTTTAAAATGTCGAACCCATTGTGTTTAGGTGTCTTGGCAGTATAGTAGGTTGTGCACTTTACCACTGAGGGAGTTAAAAATTTAGAAAAAACCCAAAACTTTGATATTTAGGCCTCTTCTAGCTGCAAATTCTTGTTCTAACACACCTCAGCCTCCAATTTATCTTTGACAGTTGATCCCATAGCGTAGACTTCAGCTGGTCTGAACTAGTGATTTCAGCAGCACCGAGCTTGAGAGAAAATTCAAATGCTTAAACCATTAGAAAGCTTCATAAATGACCAGATCTTAATATTCTCTTTTAACGAACAAGGGCACTAAAAACTAGAGAAAACATGACCTCAGTTGATGATGAAAAATGATGGAAAAGATCAAAGGAAAAAGGTGTGCTACGGAAACTCCTAGTGAGTTGGAAGCGCCTTTTTCAAAAAATTGATTTGACCCCCATTTGATGGGCATAGGGACAACATGGAAAGGATAAAGAGTATGAGTGGATGGAGTGATGTGTCAAGTAATTAATATCATGGGATGGGTTATGCTTGATGTCAAGTCAAGAGGTGAGTCGAAACCATAAACCATAGAATGGACCTAGGCTTAAAATCTATGTGTGGGCCAAAAATGAGCCAAAACCACAAGTCCTTATTTGTTCAAACTAACCTAAGAAAATCACACAAAGAAAAATAAAGAAAACCTAAAGTCTAAAGGATTAAATAACAAACCTAAGGGATAAAATACCCAAGGTAATTTCATGTGATAACACACACAACATTCATATCACAGATATTGAAGGAGAGAGAGAGGTGCAAGGTCCATATCTGGAGTCAGAGGCATTTTCTACTCCAATCAAAGTCAAGAAAGTCAATATTGGGACATAAGAAAATCCTAAAATAGCAAGCATTGGATACTACTAGGATGAACAAACACTAGAAAGGATAACAAAGTTATTGCATGAATACAATGACTTGTTTCCAACAACCTTTACAGATATTAAATGCATATAAGGTGAGCTAGGTGAGATGAAGATACCCCTAAAACCAGAGCTAGACCTGTTAGACAAAGAAATTACAGGTTGAATCTAGTGTATAAGAAGAAAGCGAAAGCAAAAATTGACTGAATGTTGGAAGCTGGCATCATAGAACCAGTAGAAGAATCTGAATGGATCAGTCCCATGGTAGTCCAGGAAAAGAAGAAAGCGAGGATAAGGATTTGTGTAAATTTGAGAAAACTCAATGATACTTGCTTACATGAACCTTTCCCTACCCCTTTTACATATGAGGTCTTGGAGAATGTGGGAGGCTAAGAAGCATATTCATTCACAGATGGATTCTTAGGTTACCATTAGATCAAAATAGCTGTAGATGACATGTATAAGACTACCTTTCCTACATAATGGGTATCTTACCAATATACGGTCATGCCCTTTGGATTGAAGAATGAACTAGATATCTTCTCAAGGGTGGTCATAGTTTCTTTTAAGGATTTCATACATCAATTTTTATAAGTATATCTGGATGACTGGACTGTGTATAGTCTTTTGAAATATCATGTAGAAGTTTTAAGATTAATGTTGGAAAGATGCAGGCAATGTCGGATATCATTAAACATCAATAAATGCATTTTTGGCACACCTTTTGGGATATTGTTGGGACATATAGTGTGCAAACAAGGTTTATTGGTTGACCCTGCTAAGATTGTAGTAATTGTGAACTTACCACCACCAAAGTCAGTGTGCTAGTTAATAGCCACACCAGGAAATACAGGCTACTACATGAAGTTTATAAAGGGGTATGCACATATTACTGCATCGATGGAAAAACTGTTGAACAAGGACACCCAATTTCAGTGGAATCAGGATTGTCAGCAAGGATTGGATACTCAAATTAGAATATGGTGACAACACCTATATTAGTGTTTCCAGATTGGGAAAATACATTTCAATTGGATGTAGATGCATCGACAATAAAACTTGGAGCAATTTTGGTTCATCCAAGAGTAGGGGACTTTGATCATCCTATAGCCTTTGCAAGTAGGAAGTTATCAGAATCTGAGCAGAATTACAACACCACAGAAAGAGAAGTCCTAGCCATGGTGTATGCACTTCAGAAATTTAGGCATTATTTATCGGGAAAGCATTTTAAAATGTTCACAGATCATTCTGCCCTCAAATATCTAGTCAACAAGCCAGTGTTGGGGAGGAGGATCTACAGATGGCTATTAATATTCCAAGAATTTTATTTTGAAGTAATAGTCAAACAAGGGAAGCTGAATGTAAGACCTGATCACTTATCAAGGGTAACCAATGGAGAAGAACCTACCAACTTGGAAGACAACTTCCCTGATGCACAATTATTTTTAGTGCAGGTATCTAGTGAATACTTCATTGATGTCATTGAATTCTTAAGTACACGATTTGTGCCACAAAATTTTAGTACTGCGAAAAAGAAAAATCAGGTAGTCAGAGCTACATTCTATCAACTCATTGCAGGTCATTTATACAATATGGGCACATAAAATTTTGAGAAGGTGTGTATTGGAACATGAGTAACCCAGGGTTTTAGTAGAATATCATGAAGGAATAGCTAGAGGACACTATGCAGGAAAAGCTATCGCGTATAAGGTATTGCACGCAGGTTTATGGTGGCCAACTATTCATAAATATGCCAAGGAATATTTCCAGAACTTTGATGTCTATTAGAGGGTTGACAAACCCAATAGGAGGGATGAGATACCCCTAAGACCACAAGTAACTTTGCAGGTATTTGAAAAATTGACAATAGATTTTTTTGGACCTATTAATCCACCAACAAGAATTTCAAGAGCTAGATATATCATTACCACAACTAAATACTTAACCAGATGGTCATAAGCAACACCACTCAAATATTGCAGCATAGAAACAACAACACACTGCTTATTTGAGAAGGTGATCACCAGATTTGGATGTCCCAGGATTTTGATGAGTGACCAACTCACCCGTTTTATTAATAATACCATCAAGGCTACGACCGAGGAGTGTGATTTCTATCACCAGAAGAGTACACCATATCATCCTCAGGAAAATGGGGCAGTATAAGACTTCAACAATATTTTGGAAAATGCTTTGACTAAGATCTGCAATGTTAACATGGATGATTGGGATTTGAAAATACTAGTAGTACTATGGGCATACAGGACCATGTGAAATAAGTTGACAAGACAAACACCATTCAGATTGGTGTATGGAAAAGAAGTAGTGGTGCCATTAGAGTTTTTGGTACCCAGTCTACACGTAGCAACAATTACCAATATGACAGAAAGAGGCACATTACAAGAAAGGTTAAGTCAACTGATGGAAATGGAAGAAGACAGGATTTTGACAAGATTTCACCAAGAGGTACAAGAATCAAGGACCAAATCTTGACATGACATACACATAAATAAGAATATCTTTAAGGAGGGAGACCTAGTTCTTCTCTATGACAACAATTTTTTGCAACACCTTGGTAAGTTCATAATGCATTGGCTAGGGCCATATGAAGTAAATATTGTCATAGATGGAGGTTCTGTGCAACTCTAGGACTTGGGAGGAACATAGTAGAAAGGAATGGTGAATGGTATTTGATCGAAACTGTATAGGGCAATCGACCTACTAACTCTTAGTAATTGCAGTGCAATAAAAAAGTCATGTATATAGTGTACGATAGTATATATTAGGAGAGAAAAACTTATAAAAAGACAATAAAAAGGAGAAAAAGAAGAAAAAGGAATACCAAAATAGAAAAAGAAGAAAAACACAAAAAGAGGAAGAAGTTGGTTGAACAGTAGGAAAGTGGAAAAATTCATGCACAACAACTAATGTGAAAAAATAGAGAGACAATGCGCAAGAAAAATTGGGCTCGACACAAATGCACGGAAAAATTGAAAAACATTTATGATCGGGTCTATAAAGTGTGGAAAGCACATTCTATCTTGACACTTAGTGATTTTTGAGCATAGAGCGAGATAAAAGTGTGTGACCTAGGTGTAATTGTGTGAAGAAGAGTGCAATTGTCCAAATTAGATACAACATGACACCACAAAAGTTTGGTGCTCTAGGACGATACATACGAGTTACTCGACAAAGCCAAAGGAGGAAGGAAAGGATGTTGAAGCTCGAGAATGTTGTCAATCTTGAAGATGTTATGAATTCAAAGATAGAGTCACTCAGCCTAAGAATGTTTTCAATCTTGAATATGTTACGAATTCAATATAGAGTCACTCATCCCGACGAGGGTTGAGGAGGAAACATCGAAAACAAAACAAGGGGAAGTGGGGAAGAGCTCTGGAAATAGAAATGGTAATATAAACCTTAATATTGAAATAATGGCTAAACTCGATGAAATGAAGGGTCAACAATAGTTTCATGAAAAAGAGGAGGTGTTGGTAGAGGACATCACCAACCAGAAGAAATTCGAGGAGGAAGAATATGACACAGAAATAACGGAAGCACACCCATCTACCATAGGGAAAAAAAGAAAAGTGCACGCCGTCACATAAATCACACTTCCCTACCTCCCAGACGTAGTGGTGACCATGGAGGACATGGTCGGGAAAGTACCTAAACTAAGGTACTTGGATCATGATTTGCACGATGCAATCAAATTCCCAGACTTGGTAGAGGAAGCATACCTAGAGAACATAGGGGAAATTGGACCCTTAGGCAAACTGGTCATGGAGCCCATGCAATGGATAAAAAGGCTCTACAAATCTGGGATCATGAACCTCCTGGACATACCACACTTCGGGTGTGGTAAAAATATTGGGTTGTGTGTCAAACAATTGATAGACTGGGTACATGGTAGAATTATCTAGATGGAAATGCCAATACAACTTGATGTGGCATTGATATCCAAAATTACAGGATTACCCACAGTGGGCATACAACCATAAGAATACTTGGAAAACAAAGTGCATGAGAAGGAGATTGGTGAGATCATCAAGGAAATGTTTGGTACCAGTAGAGGGAACAAGGGCATTGTTCTTAGAGAAATAAACGATGACGCGTCATGGTTTTCGAACAATCTCATGGCTTGCAAGTTGCTGAGGAAGTGTAGAAAATAAGAGGCTCCAACTGGATTCATTGCAATCATCATGCAACGCATGAAAGGGGTAATGTTCAGTTGGGTGCCTTACCTCATGAACCAATTCTTGATCGACTTCATAGATGTGTAGGATAATGGAACTGAGTTCCATAATTCCTAGCTAATTATCCTCATATCCTTGGTAGGATGGAAGGAGCCAAATTTTTTGGCTTTTCTTGATAGAAAAAGGAAGTTCTACACAGCCAGGTATGAATCCCTCTGAAAGGCCAAGGATACCAAAATTCAGCAAGGAAATAACACGATGTTCTCTAGGCTTTTAGAAGATATAAAAAAATGCACAGCCAATGTGTGATGCATTCACGTGTAAGTAGTCCAGGAATCTGAAGGAATAGCCCGGTTGAAGGCATCCAAGAACCATATGTGGATCCAAGCCACAAGGGATCTAAATAATAAATGATTGGAGATGAAATATTACATCACTAGGGAAGAGGTTGACTGGATAATCAAATACTGGCCTGCGCAGTGGAAGGTGTCATTATCAAAACCAACAATAAATTTGGCATCAACGACATCATCCAAACCCAAGGGAAAATATAAAGAAGGCCCCTCAATAAAGAAAAATAGCCAAGTTGTTAACACCAAGAACGATGTGATGCACAGTTAGGTGTCTGGAATAAATATAGTGCCTAAGAGGCTAAGGAGGAAAACAATGGTGCCCAGGGCAGATGTTTAGGGGGATGCAAAGAAAGGAGACACATCTCATGCAGATGAGGAGGGGGCACATGCGATAAAGTGTGGGCTGCAACCCTCATAGACAAAAGGAACCGTAGTGCATATGGAGGAGACACAAAAAAATATGAAATACACCAAGGAGGTTCCAATCATCACCTTGACCGAGGATGTTGCTAATTTTGTGACGGACAAGGTCCAGGATAGGGGGAAGATGTGTTCTGTGCCACATAAACACATAGATAAGAGATCATGGAAAAAATCATAGAAGCCCATGATACTATACAACATTTACAAACTCATATAGTACATCAGGCCACAACGCAACAGTTTGACAAGACACAACAACCCCCTACGTAGAAACGAAAAGATGATACAGTTCAGATAGCGACAATGATACAATTCAGATAATGGCATAGGGAAAGAAAACATTCACAGCTACACAACATATGGTCATAGTTGATCAGGAGAACACATAGAAACCCATGAGGGACATATACCACTTTGAGGTAGTTATGGCATAGATACCCCCAAAAGCACTATATGGACTCTAGACTAGTGTAATGTAGGAGGTACAATCTAGAGCCTACGTGAATACCATGAACTTGGAAGCTAGTAGGGGGGTCGTAGAGATGTTACAGATCACCTGCGACCAGTTGAATTCAAATAAGGAGAAGGAAAAATAACGTGATGAAAATATAGAACAAGGGATAACAACAGTATACAACTGCATTCTAGATAACATGCAAACATCAGATAGGAGTGAAAAGGAAAAGATAAAGTGCATTGCATAAGCAATTGAGGGATATAGGAAGGAGATGGAGGAGTTTATAGAAAACATTAATCCTATGACTCATCCTCAGGTCCGAGAGCAAAAAGAAAAATAAGCAAAATTCTAGAGAAAGGATATGGAAAGGGAAGCCAAGGAAGTCGCATAATTGTTTGACAGGACTACACAAATTTGGACCACTTTGGAAGAGGATGAAAAGGTCCAACTATTGGACCAACAAGAGGAGAAGATCAACACCGTAATGCAGTAATTGAAGAACAGATAGAAAACCATGAGCATTACAGAACGCTTGAAGGGCACGTAGGAGATGAAGACCTTATAGACAATTAAAAATTGTACAGATCAATAAGCAAGTAAGGAAGGCCTAGTTGGATCCCCTCCAAGAACAAGCAACACAGATAATTGCAGATATGGAGGAAGAGAAGACAAGGATGGCACATGAACATACAAAAGGCACACCATTTCTACAAGAACAGATAACAACGTAGATGGTAGAAGCTCTAACAGATAAAGCTACACAAGTGAAAGAAAAAGGGAAGGAACTAGAAAAAATGTTCCATGGCTTGGAAAAGGATGTACAGGGAGTGTACACCACCTGAGTGGCTCAGGATGAGCCACATGTTAGTGTTGGGGGCATGTTTGCACAGGCCTATTTTGGGAGGAAGTATATTTTTTTGGGAATAGACCTAATTGTGGACGAGAATGTCTATTTTTGGAGCGTGCGCCTTAAGAGGAAGAAAAACAACATGCAAAAAAAGAAGGAAAAGTAGCATGCAATATTAAAATTAATGTGGCACACATGCAGACAGGCCTAATGATGTTAGGGTTAGGGTTTTTGACAATATTGTAATGGATATAAACAAGTAGAGTAGTATAAATAAAGACCTAGGAGGTCTAGGTTGGGGGTTTAGAAGCTATTGATTGTAGTAAGTTTTGTTGTGGTTATTGTGGTAGAGTGGAATAAGATAGAGTTTGAGGGTTAGGTAATAGGCTGTGGATCCTAGTGTGAACTAGTCAGCCTCCGAACAAGTACTTACCCTCATTTTTTATTGTAATGCTAAATATGTAATGTGCGCAGTGTAGATTTTGCAGAAGAATGAATAAAAGAGTAGAAGAGCCATATCTTTGGGGACATATCCCAGGAGGGGGTGAACCACAGTAAAAATACTATGTGTATGTGTTGTGAAATGTTGTTTTTACTATTATGTTAATCATTAGTTAAAGGATGAATGGTTAGAACTAATTATAACATCATGCATGCATAAGTTATTTATGAATGAATCCTAGAAGTATATAAATGATAAATGATTATGTGTAAGGGAAAGAATCTAAGCACAATCCCCACTCCTTCCTAGAATGAAAACACTTGAGTATTGCAGTCCCCCATAGATTTATCTCGGGTGAGATTGTGTTGTGCACTATGTGCACAATGTTTCCTTCTGGTTTACGAGGAGGGTCGTTAGTTTTGAGGTTTTTTTTGGAAACCTATTTGAGATCAGAACCTAGATCATCCCAAGTAACCAACATGATCAATCTTAGAGAGGTGCAAAAGATTCTCTTGATTTCTATTTACATAATACCTTTTTCCCCGTTAATCAAGGCTTTCTACCTATTTAACTTGTTGGATTGTAAGGACTCATTAGACACATCCCTAATATTTGTTTTAGCAATCTTACACTCTTTATCATACCGAGGATTGGCTATTCTATTTTACTTTTTACACAATACCTTTGTTAATGGAAGTAGAGAGGGATGTCATAAAATTATGATATAGGTATTTAATATTTTCTTTATTTGATAGGATATTTAATTCATTATTTATATACATTAAAAAAACCAGCATTGTTTTTGTTGAAGATCAAGTGATTTTAGTTATCATTTAATTCTCTTCTATGGGGATTTTGTGCATGATAGTTTAGAGTTAGATGTTAAAGGTCTATGATCATAGTCAGGCTCATGGTCATTTAAGATGTCAAAATTTACTATGTGGTTTTATATGAGGATATTAGATATCACATAATCTACAACGTTGTTTCCAAGACCATGAATACAAGTCATGTGGTTTGATTTCATCCATTGCATTAGACCATTTCAAATTATTAGATCTTAAGAGCTCTAGATATTGATTAGATTGGTACCAAACAAATTCTCAACCAAGTCTTCAAATTTTCTTTTGTATCTACTAGTTAAATCAATATCCTAATCTAGCCATAGAGGATTAGGGTTGGAATCATTGATTAAAATAATATATTGAATAATTTTTGTTCTATCAATAAAGTCTCCTAGCAAAAGGATATTGCCTTCATTTCTCATACTGTAACTATCTCGTTCTAAGTGAATGTAAGACATTTTTTATGTAGATTGTTTTCTTATAAAATGTAGAATTAATAAACATAAAATAACATATTGCTATATAAATATTCTTAGCATTAATACTTGAAATCTCCATCCACATGTATTGATTGGAAGGGTGTTTATTGTGAATCCTAATGTGAGGAAAAATGTTTTTTTAGGTAACAAGTTATTCCTCCAATTCCTATAAGTAACAAAATATAGATAATTGGAAAAATGTTTTAGCATTATCATAGATTTTAATATGGAGTTTTTAGCAATGTATTACGATAATGGTAATGTTTTAAAGTTTTATTGAAAATAATTCTCATTGAATTCAAACATCAATGATAATTGCCAAGAAAGATTGAAAAACGAATACAAAATAAAATTGATTGCATTATTATTAACATAAATTCATCTTAACTTAAAATAAATTTTAAGTTAAGATGTAAAGTTCAATCTTTTATCATTTTTTAACATCTAATAAGTTTAAGTTTGAGATGAATATATTTATTATTATTTTTTCAATATTTAAAAAATATTTATATTAATTAATCCATTATTATTTTTAAATATTAAAAAATAATATCTTAATTTTTATTTTTATTTTATTTTTAATAATGTAGGTTAGAAATTTTCTTTATTGTTAAACACTTTGCTTTTCTTCATGCACCATAGTGTTGCAAGATCAAGCAAATAAAGTAACACACTATTTCAAAATCGAGCAAACCAACTCACAAAAATGTTATGTTAAAAAAATAATTTGAGAGGGACTACATGACTATGCACTTGTTAAAACATGAAAATCAGGTACACTATGAAAGGTGATGATACCATAATTTAGGATCACCTCCACATCATACTCAAAACATTGCATGCTGTGAAATGTTTTCTTTTTTAACCATGGGAATTCGTAAGTCATTGGAGTGATATGGGCTAGGTTTAGGATCAAACCTATTGACTGCCACTATAACCCAAGAGTATATCCAACAACCCACAATATAGAAAATATGAAAATGGGGTACACTAAGGAAGGTTGTGATACCATTAAATTTAAGGAATAACTGTAGATCACACTCAAAACAGTTGTTAAAATATAAAAATCAGGTACACTAAGAAAGGTTGTGATAGGAGAAAGAAATTAAGAGAGGGAGCAATGGGAGGTGTAGTAGGGTAGAAGCTATGGGTTTGAGTATGCAGTTCGAAGGGGATACTAGGTCAAATAATGGCACATAATTTGACGGTAGTAGGGGATCAAGATCCAATGGAAAAGGGAAGGGGTCAAGCCCTAGAGATGGGGAAATACTTCAAAGAAGTAGTCACAAGATGATCAAGTCCAACCTAGATGGAAAATGAAATCGAGGGCTAGGGTGGGAAAGACACAATATTGGGAGCTACATACAATATATGAGGGATCGTGCAATAATTGGAAATTCATGGGAATTTGTCCCTTCGAAAAGCCACTAATAACATGGGTAAATACATGATGGAAACCTAAAGGACACATTGATCTAAAGTTTCCATCAAAGGGTTTTTTTGCTGTGATTTTTACCTGTATCAAGAACAAAGAGAGAATTTTCGAAGAAGGACTATACTTCTTCAACTTATCCAGCCTTCATCTCATATATTAGACTAAGAGGTTTTCACTACAACACAAGTATGGATCAAAATTTAATCGCTACCAGAGGAATTTTTGGAGAAATAAATACTTGAGGGTTTGGGAAACACCCTAGGAAATTTTATTAAGCTATCAGAGGTAACCAAAATGGGGTGCTACACATCCTATGCAAGAATATGTGTATATATGAATGTAGTAGGGTCACTACCCGATTCTATAACCATCTCCTACAAAGATACAAATTGGACCCAAACTTTATATTATGATCATATTCCCTTAGATGAAATAATTTCCATGAGCATGGGCATCTATTCATAGATTTCCCAAAGAATACAAAGAACACTCAAGACAAATCTAAAGAAGGATAAGGAGGGATTAAATAAATTTTTGAGAAAAAGAAAGTATGGAAGGAAGAAAATAAAATCGCTGACTTAGGAGGATATTAACCCATCCAACATATTCCAAGCTCTCATAGAGAAAAAAGGATGAGAAACCAGTGGGGAAGGCCCCTCTTATATAGGAGAAAGAAAGGAAACAAAACTAAATCATAAGCTTGAGGCCCAAAATCAGAGAAAAACAAACCTGCAATTTGTTAAAGTGGAAACATAAGAGGGTGAAGAAGATATGTAGGACACAGTTACAATAGAAGAAAAAATCATGGATTAGATGAGAACAAGACAAAAAAGGATATGGATCTCCTATATACTGCTTTGTGGAACCTCTTGTCAGGGATCACTGGAAAAGACGTAGTATAATACTATCTTCCATGAAAGAGTTAGACGAAAACCACAAGTTATAGGTCATGGTATTCATATATGAGTCTTCTCTAAGATTACCATTGAGATTTGACATATCAGATGGTAGCTTCACAGGTATATTCAACCATAATGGGTAATGGAGAATGAGGGCATTTGTCAAACATGAAAAATCTTGCAAGTATAATGTCACCAATAAAGGAAATGACATGTTGGAAAAGCAAGGTGGGGTGGATGACGAAGCATTATAATACCCAGATGAGCCCTAATCCCCCCCCTTTTGTGTGTTTATGGATGGAGAAGGAGTTACAAAAGGGTGAGTGGACATAGGGATGAAATCACTCTCAAGAATTTGGCTATCCCTAGGAACAAACATTCCCCCAATGAGATTACCTCTAGGGATGAAATGACTAAACATAATCCCAAAAGGATTAACTCCAAAAGCGTACATGGACCCTATAGGAAAATTGCTCCCCTGAATAAAACTATCCCTAGAGAATTAACTTCTAGGAACAAATGAAGGGATGAAAGGGTAGCCACTCCACTAAGAATAATGGCTTCCAGGGGGAGAACCCCTAGGAAAAAATGGTATAACTAGAAGGTATGCTACTCCCTACACCAAAATTTCCCCCAGGGGGATTTCCCCTGGGAACAAAGGAAAATGGTGAAGGGATAGAGCTCCCAAGAATTGACATACTACCCCAAGGGACGTTAAATCCCCACGAAACACTTCCCCCCCCAGACTAACTAGCAAAAACCCCAAATCCACTAGACACATTACAACCAAAGAGAAAACCAACATTTGGAATCATTGGAACATTTATATGGAAACTGGGAGTGTGTTGGGCCCCAACAACTCCCCTTATATTTTTACAAAATTTAAAGGGCCCCTATTAAAATCTTGATAATTAAAATGAGCTACAGAATCAACCTTTTCAAATAGTTCTATGCCTTGGCTTGCTTTGAGACAAACTTAAAACATTCACTATAGTATGAAACATTCATTACAAGAGTATATGTCAAAAGTTAAAAACGAGCATAAAAATCTCAATTTAAACAAAAGTGTTAATTTTTATCAAATGTTTACTTTTGTTTAAATTATGATTATGTGTTTATTCTTTTGCTCATTAGAAAGTTTGACTATTTTCAATAATGTGTTCAATACTTCATTAAATAATATCTTGAAATCATTTGGTGATGTTAATTAATTAAATTCTTTTTTCATTTTGCATCTCATTTCAAAATAATAATAATCAAAGAATTATCTATCATTTGTTTGATTTTGTAAAAAACCAAAATTAATATTTTTCTCTTCTCCATTAACTTGAAGCTTCTAGAATTTTAGGATTATTTTAAACAATGTTTGTTTATAACTTATAGTTAGTTTAAATTCATTTTTTATTTTATTGTTCTAGATTTTGTTTTATTCTCAATTTTTGGGTTATTAATTGTTAGGTTATTAATTTAGGTTTCTTTTTGTTTCACAGGTTTCTATTATCAAATATTTGATACAGATCTGATCATGGCTTGATTTTATTATCCAGATACGTTCAATATGATTGATCCAAAAATAATTTTGGATTTCTACAAATAATTTTATGAGCAACAACAGATAAAATTTGGAAAGGCGTCAAGATCAGACACACGATTGTGCAGGACTGATTGCAGCCAAACCGTGAGGAATTTAGAGAAACGGTTGAAAAACTAGAACCAAAATGGACCCATTTACCTTCCGCATAGACATTTTCCCAAACAAATGCACGATTTGAGATATATTTGGGTCTCTTTTAGAGGCAAATTTCAGGTGGCGGAAATTAATAGTGACGCCCAGACTGTTCATTCATTTTATAAATATATGATAAAGATCAGAGCCGAGGGGGATCCAAGAATTGGAGAGGAGGATTTTAATCCTTTCTCTTTTGTATATTATTGTTTTTGTAAACTTTTTATTTCTTTTCAAATGGAGTAATGGATAGCTGGAAGCTTTGGGAGAATGAACGAATATTTTCAAAGAAGAATATGGAATTCCAAGTTGCTTAATGGCTTTTGTCCTGTAAGTAAAATGGTTTTATTTTCATATTCTTTCAATAATTGATTATGCATTGATTTAAATAGCTTTAGTCTTTTCTATCAATACATGGTTAATTATTATTATTTATATATTAATTTTTCCAATCTTTAAGAGTTTATTATCCAAAACAATTCTTCCGGGACTACAATATGGGCATGTGATTTTGAGAAATAATATGGGAAAGTAATTCATGTTTGGTTTTAGACCTGTGTGATACTTATTCCATTTTATTCTTTCATTATTTTTATATTATGAAAATGTTATAATGGTTGATTTTAGCTTTATCTTGTCAATCATATGGTGTTTTGATACTGTTAAATGTTATATGCTGCCCATAATTTCTAATTCCATTTTTTTTGTGTGTGTGTGATCAATCAATCATTTGATTATTATGGAATTTATTTCTAATGTTAAATGACGGATAATATCAATACCCAGAATTGAGTTTTCTTTTGTTCTTAAATATTGATTATCTTAAGATCACATGTTTTTTAATTAGTTGTCTTCCTGTTGTTATTAATTTACTCCAATATCAAATACTTCTTTGAATGTATTCTGGAAGTGCTAGTATTGTTTTGTTATAGGTTTCCCTTTACAACAATACAGGCAGGAGCTCATACAACACAGAAAGATAAATACCAGTTTCGTTGATTAGCGACAGGTTATTATGTGTATTATTTAGTTAAGTTGTTTATGAATGAAACAATGAATGTATGGTTTAGCTTTGACTATCCACATGTTCATGTTTCATTAACTTTTTTGCAAGATTCTTTAAATTTATAAAAGAAAAACAATAAATATTTTTATGTGCTTCCTAGAAGCAATCATTTTTCCATTGATTTTCATAAGTTTCGATTAAAACTTGCATCTTGTAAATCATGTAAATAAATGAGACTTGTATATATTCTGCTTAAATATAACTACTACAGTTACATTAGAGCATATGTACATATATATAGTGTTTATTAATTAGTTAGTTATTTCTCTCTTTTATTTGTTTCTTTTAGGATTCTTAGATTGGCTAACCGAGCCATTAAACCCGTCAGAACGTGTTACACCAAACGACTTGGGTTATTTAGACAACCCCGGACCGGACTTGCTCTTCCAATTGACGGACGGTCAATTTCGCCCATCAACAAATGGTGCTAGAAGGAGGGCCAGACTGAAAAGCTAGCCTTGTAGGATTCTTTGTTTCAAATTTATTAATTTCCCATGGCTCCCCAAATCACTGTGTTGGAACATGCTTTCCACTTCTCATTACCTGATATTCCCAACAAGACAGTCTCTCTCTTGTCCAAACTCACCTTTTATGGTGGGGGGAATGTATCTGCAAAAGACCATATTAACAAGTTTTGGTGTAAATGCATCAAGCATGATATTTCTGATTTAAAGGTTTTGTGTAGATTGTTTTCTTTTACTTTTAGGGGTCGGATTAAACATTGGTTTGAGTCTTTTCCAACATATCACATTTTTTATTGGTTTCAATTTGCAGATGAATTTTTAGATGCTTTTGAAATCTATGATTACAATCAATTATGTGAAGAATTTCAGACTTTGCTAATCAATGACAATTCATCTTTAAAAGGTTTTTCGACAAGAATCCATCATGTTCTTTGTAAATTTAATCTTGATGACATGTCATTTTTATTAAATCGTCTCTATGATGCTTGTATCCAGTCATATTCGATCGCAAATGATGAAGCAATTATAAATACTATCACTCAATTGCAAGAAGAATTGTGTTCACAGGATGAGAGGGATCCATCTGAAAATGTTGAATAAGCAAGAGAGGTAAAATCTATTGAAAATGTTCTTACTGATAATCAAATTGGTTTTTCCTCTAAATCATTGTATTTTCAGTCCTCGACCATTGTGGAAGAAGATTTGATGTTGGGTCAAGGTGAATGTCCTCGTTCTCCTAATTCTTTCTCTAATTAGTATTTAAATTCGGTTATTGAAGAAGACTTAGGTGATGAAAATGATCTTAAACATTCTAACATTCCAATGAAACTGATTAGAGATGTAGATCTACAATTGGAAGAAGTAATATTAAACCCTCATCTACAAATCATACCTTATCAACATGAAAGATCAGATGTTTTCCATGAAAGTTTTGAATTATCTATTGTACAGGAGGGAAATTTAGATGATCATATTATGTTGAAGAATTTATCACCAAAACAAAGTGAAAATTTTAAGGAAAATGAAGAGGAATGTCTTGAGAATACCATTGTTAAATATCATAGCCCAAGATATTCTTTTCATGTGCTTATTTCTGATTCCTTTTACTCTTTATATCCTGATCTCTTCTTAGATTCTGGTGGATTTGATACTTTACCCACGATATCTTACTCTTTTTCACCACAATCCAATCTTTTCGATATGCCAAAATTTGGTGAAACTAATTCCAAACATAACACTTATCAAGTCGGATTTGATGCTCTTTCACTTTCATCACTCAAATGGAAAAATGACATGTTGCAAGATGATTTTACACGATTTATTTTTGAAAAAGACAATGCACTCATCCTTATGGAAATCGAATATTCTACATTGCATATTCATTTTTTGATTAGTTCGAATTTTAATGTTTATACTTCACTTTTTGAAACAATCAATCTCATCAAAGGAAGCGTTCAAACCAATAATCTAATTGATGTCATGAATCCTCTTATGATGTGTTCCCTATTGATATATCCATTTCATCAAAGTCACAGTTTGCATCCTAATTTTTATGACAGGATCTTAGAATGGCTTGAAGATTCATATACAAAAAATCTTCATAATAAAGATAAAGTTGTGCTTGCTTTGTTTCTACCTAAATATCTAGGAAGTAAGCATCACATAATTTTTTTAGATCCTCTGTGTGAGGAAATTGATGAACACTTGGAGAATTGTCAAGAGGATGGGGCATTTCGGCTTTGGCAAATGGTTATGTCAGGTCGCCGTAATATTGACAAGTTTTCCAAACTTACTTACACTCTTCCCTGCCAGTGTGACCTGTATCATGACCAGATTGCAGAATAGCTGGAGGATTCATACAAAAAGAATGTTCAAAGGAATGGTAAGGTCATGCTTTCTTTATTTTTAAATGATGATGATAATGGTAAGTATGATATATTTTTGTTATTTTTCGATATACTACCATTCTTGTTAGTAATATTTGATCTTGTTTCCATTGTAGGATTGGAGTTACTCCGATGGCTACATTGGAAGCATGACTTCACTTAGTATTTTTTATTTTGTTTAGTAGTTAGAGTAGGTTTAGGAGTAGGTTTTCTTTTAGTTTTATTTCTTAGTTTTTGTCTTTGTAATAATGCAATTATGAACACAAGCAGGCACACCGAGAGAACCATAATATGAATGTTGTCAGGGAAGTCCACTTTAAATCTTTTTCTCTCTTCTTTTCGTTGAATATTTCTTTTCAAAAATGCAGTATCATCATGAAAATTTTAAATGGAAAGTAAAGAGATAAGTAAATTTGAACTATCAATTCAACCCTAACCCAAGGTGCCACGAGTAGGACTGCACTCATCTTAATAAGGATTTTTCTATTTTTAGTCTCTTTTATTTTTAATAATAATGCTTGGTCAAAGTAACATCTTATGCATCACTATCTTAAGGAAAAACACTTGCTCGCACATGATATTTTATATGATTTAGTTCTTCCTTTATTTTATTTTTGTTTGTTAATTTGGCCGAACCTGTTGGCATCGAGATTAACCTGTGGCTTGAGAAACCGCGACTCAAGGGCATCTAAGCCGTCAAAATCACCCGGGGATCGCACCCGGCCTGAGCCACACCAACCCTTAACATGGTTGGATTTTTTTGTCCCCGCAGGTTTCGAACCGATGACTTTAACATCACGGAGTGGCTTAACAACACACTCCATCACCGACTGTCCTACACCTCGGGGACAATTCTTCCTTTATTTTATAGTGAGATGATAGTGGATACAAAACTCAAGTTTATCTATGGCCAAAATCATTTCCTAAAAATTTTTCTTTTGCTATTTTGATTTTGTGTACTTTTCATTTTGAATCCCATTAATAAAATTTGATTTGGTTTGTAGTGTGTTTTTGTTTTCTTTGATTATTTTGAATGAGTTTTCCTCTTATCTTTCTTTTTTGAATCAATATATTTCTGATCAAAGAACTATTGTCGAAGGAAGCATTTATTTTAAGACATGTGTTTTTCAAGCAATTGAAATAAGTTCAAATAGGTCCTAATATTAAGATATAGCTCAAACAATTGATTTTTAAGTCAATTGTCACTCTCATTTTGTCCTCAAATTATCTTTGCTAGAGTATTACACCAGAGATATGGTTTAAATATTTGAGAATTACGATGATCTTTAAACTTTTTACGCCGTCCATATTCTTAAGGAATCACTTTTAAGTGCTTCCCCATTCTCTGGATGATTTCTTAAAGGAAATCTAAAATCTCTAAACCATGATAAAACTTCCAGTTTTGAAAGCAAATAAATAACATGGTCAACTATTCACTTGTATTGCAATTAACCTCCAGTATCACCCCGCTCTCTTTGTCATCAAGAAATCTATAATTGTATTATTATTTAGAAGTGGCATAAGAGGGTTGGAAGCACTTATGTGTGGGAAGTGTGTGTAAACCCGTCGGGGTGCTGAACAGGCTCGCTGGCAGCGGGTAAATGTACACATGATACCAAGACAACTTCGTCAGGGTACCGAATAGGCCTGCTGGCAACGAAGCAATGTCGGGTCAAGAGGTAGCAGGTATATGTTTTTAAATTAGCTTTTATGTAAGTATACATCATGTGGATACAACTATTGGATGGGATTAAAACATCTTAGTGGGTTAAATGGCATCCATGTCGAGGCTATGGATGCCTACCGGCAGCAGTGGCTCTGTCAACGGTATTAAAATTCTTTTATAAACATCGCGACTCTTTGATTAAGACATTATTTCAGGTCATAATCTTCTGCAAAGAAAATTCTATTGTCTGGTTATAACATTGAACTTATCCTAATACCGGATGGTCTCAGAGTGAATTTATTTCAGGGAGCTTAAATCCTTTTGCAAGTTTTATTATTTTCTTCCTAAGATGAAATATTACCAGATCAGAGATAACTGCTTCACCCAGGAAGTCGCCATTTGTTGGGCCCCAACAACTCCCCTTATATTTTTACAAAATTTAAAGGGCCCCTATTAAAATCTTGATAATTAAAATGAGCTACAGAATAAACCTTTTCAAATAGTTCTATGCCTTGGCTTGCTTTGAGACAAACTTAAGACATTCACTATAGTATAAAACATTCATTACAAGAGTATATGTCAAAAGTTAAAAACAAGCATAAAAATTTCAATTTAAACAAAAACGTTAATTTTTATCAAATGTTTACTTTTGTTTAAATTATGATTATGTGTTCATTCTTTTGCTCATTAGTAAGTTTGACTATTTTGAATAATGTGTTCAATACTTCATTAAATAATATCTTGAAATTATTTGGTGATGTTAATTAATTAAATTCTTTTTCCATTTTGCATCTCATTTCAAAATAATAATAATCAAAGAATTATCTATCATTCGTTTGATTTTGTAAAAAACCAAAATTAATATTTTTCTCTTCTCCATTAACTTGAAGCTTCTAGAATTTTAGGATTATTTTAAACAATGTTTGTTTATAAATTATAGTTAGTTCAAATTCATTTTTTATTTTATTGTTCTATATTTTGTTTTATTCTCAATTTTTGGGTTATTAATTTTTAGGTTATTAATTTAGGTTTCTTTTTGTTTCACGGGTTTTTATTATCAAATATTTGATACGGATCTGATCATGGCTTGATTTTATTATCCAAATACGTTCAAGATGATTGATCCAAAAATAATTTTGGATTTCTACAAATAATTTTATGAGCAACAACAGATAAAATTTGGAAAGGCGTCAAGATCAGACACATGATTTTGTAGGACTGATTGCAGCCAAACCGTGAGGAATTTGGAGAAACGGTTGAAAACCCAGAATCAAAATGGACCCATTTACCTTCCATGAAGATATTTTCCCAAACAAATGCACGATTTGAGAGATATTTGGGTCTCTTTTAGAGGCAAATTTCAGGTGGCGGAAATTAATAGTGACACCTAGACTGTTCATTCATTTTATAAATATATGATAAAGATCAGAGCCGAGGGGGATCCAAGAATTGGAGAGGAGGATTTTAATCCTTTCTCTTTTGTATATTATAGCTTTTGTATACTTTTTATTTCTTTTCAAATGGAGTAATGGATGGCTGGAAGCTTTGGGAGAATGAACGAATATTTTCAAAGAAGAATATGGAATTCCAGGTTGCTTAATGGCTTTTGTCCTGTAAGTAAAATGGTTTTATTTTCATATAATATTTTCATATTCTTTCAATAATTGATTATGCATTGATTTAAATAGCTTTAGTCTTTTCTATCAATACATGGTTAATTATTATTATTTATATATTAATTTTTCCAATCTTTAAGAGTTTATTATCCAAAACAATTCTTCCGGGACTACCATATGGGCATGTGATTTTGAGAAATAATATGGGAAAGTAATTCATGTTTGGCTTTAGAACTATGTGATACTTATTCCATTTTATTCTTTCATTATTGTTATATTATGAAAATGTTATAATGGTTGATTTTAGCTTTATCTTGTCAATCATATGGTGTTTTCATACTGTTAAATGTTATATGCTGCCCATAATTTCTAATTCCATTTTTTTGTGTGTGTGATCAATCAATCATTTGATTATTATGGAATTTATTTCTAATGTTAAATGATGGATAGTATCAATACCCAGAATTGAGTTTTCTTTCGTTCTTAAATATTGATTATCTTAAGATCACACGATTTTTAATTAGTTGTCTTCCTGTTGTTATTAATTTACTCCAATATCAAATACTTCTTTGAATGTATTCTGAAAGTGATAGTATTGTTTTGTTATAGGTTTCCCTTAACAACAATACAGGCAGGAGCTCATACAACACA